>SJYX01013106.1:50378-76961 GCA_006410675.1 Oreotragus oreotragus | reverse complement strand
CATTTGGAGGCTGAACAATACGCTTCTGAATAACCAACAAATCATAGAAGAAATAAAAAAAGAAATTAAAATATGCATAGAAATGAATGAAAATGAAAACGCAACAACCCAAAACCTGTGGGGCACTATAAAAGCAGTGCTAAGGGGAAAGTTCATAGCAATACAGGCATACCTCAAGAAACAAGAAAAAAGTCAAATAAATAACCTAACTCTACACCTAAAGCAACTAGAAAAGGAAGAAATGGAGAACCCCAGAGTTAGTAGAAGGAAAGAAACCTTAAAAATTAGGGCAGAAATAAATGCAAAAGAAACAAAAGAGACCATGCCTTTTTTACTTACCAAAATGTTTTCAACATTGGTTGTTTCATATTTGTGTATCAATAAAGTTCTCATTTTTTCCAAGAGCTGCTTTTATTTTTAACTACTTTTTTATCAAGACATACTATTGGTCTATATCTTTACCATTACAGACTACCCTTCAGTGTATGTTTGTAATTTTGGTTGATTTTGCCAAATTGACCTTGTTGCATTGTATTAATCTGTGCTGCTTCTTGGAACATGTGAGAATGATTCTTTACCTTGGCCAATCCAGCTGATATGTGAATGTAGTTTTATTTTGCCTTTTTCTTTTGAGTGAAGTTTAGCATCTTTTGATCTGTTTAAGTTGTTATATGGCTGTAAACTGGGATTTGCTCACTTGCTCCCTTCCGCCTTTTGTGTCTTTTTTGGGACATTTGTTGGAGTTGTATTATGAATGTCAGGCTTTTAATGGGTTCTGAGTTAAACAAAAACTGATGTTGGAGTAGAAATTGCTTCATTTCTAATTGAATTAGAAATATTCCAGTAACCATTGGAAGTTGGAGGCCAGAGTTGTACGTTGGCTAGCCTGTCTACTTGAGTTCCTTTCCCAGTGCTGCAGAACTTTGGGGCCAGCAGTTTTGGAGGAGTTTAGAGAGATGACATGGTTTGCTAAATAAATAAATTTCAACTAGTCTCTGAGAGATGGTAGATTGCTCAAGAAACAGCATATGTATTCATCTTCCACATTTAATGTTTTTCAGATAAGCTTGAGAAGCAAGCAAATCTCTCACACACATTAAAAATGCCTATTACATCAAACCTTATTTGTTATAATATGTAGATGTTCTAATTTGTTATTCATGAAAAAAAATGCATCTGATGACAGTGAGTCAGAGAAAGTTTTATAACACATACTGCTTGGATGTGTTTTCATTTGAACTGAAGCTTTGAATTTTCCAAAGCCTGAGTTTTCACACAGCTGTTTGTGGGTCTAGTGGGCCCAAGCTCATTTCATGACTTGGTCAGACATCATGGCCTATATAGACTGGAAGATAAACTGCTAATCATTTAAACTGACTTTGTCAACTGACACAGAAGTAAATAGTAACCTGTCTCAGAGAAATAACCAAAATCAATAAAGGTAATTGAGGCAGACCCTTGTGAAGCAGTTGGAAGAAAACCCATCCTCAGAAGATACTTATTACTACAAAACAAAAGCAGGCATTTTAACTTACTGTTATTTAATAAACTTCAGCACTCTTATAATCAAAATTTGTGATATATGTAAACATTTTAATACAACAGCAAATTATATATATATGATTTAAAATTATTTGTCCTTTAAAATAAGTGATACATAATAATAATTAAATGGGTTCTTTTAAACCAGGAATTAAAGGAAGTTAAAATACGATATTGGGCTTCGCAGGTGGCGTTAGTGGTTTGGAACCTGCCTACCAATGCAGGAGACATAAGAGATGTGGGTTCAGCCCCTGGGTCAGGGAGACCCCCTGGAGGAGGGCATGGCACCCCACTCCAGGATTCTTGCCTGGAGAATCCCATGGACAGAGGAGCCTGGCGGGCTACAGTCCATGGGCTGGCAAAGAGTCACACATGACTGAAGTGACTTGTCATGCATGCATGCACACACAGAGTACCATATTGCAGTGCTTCCAGACCATCTCTGGTGTGAAGAACCAAGTTAAAATTTTTTCAATCCATTGTTGACCATTACTTTCATAAAATGCAAAACCAAAACAGAATACCACAAAAACCTCAAAAGAAAATGATGAAAGATAAAAGTAAAAGCTCATATTTTTATCTGATGTAGCAGATAAAATTATTTCAAAAATAGAATTATACCACTGGAAAATATAAGTTTTAGAGTGAATTAACATGCCTTTTGTACTTCGAGTCTTTTCCTTGTGAATCTCCAGTTTTTATAGATGGTTTTAATTCTGTTTTATTAAATACATTATAAAAATATAAACTTATAAACAAAACTTGGGGAAATAGAAAAGAATTACAAAAACTGTCATTGTTTATTGAAAACGTGGATGTAAGACAGTTTGTATATGAATAAAAAATATCTCTTGCAGACTGATAACCAGCACTAGGCCATAGACCACACTTTGCATGACACTATTCTTTTGAACTAGTTGGCTGTCACTCTTTAAAGCCTTGTGTCCCTCCCCATTTCTCAATTTAGAATAAGGTACAGATTTTTACCTTATAGTGTGAATCTAGTTGTTTAAGTAGTTTCAATCATGTGACTTTGGGATTTTTTTTTCTTCAAATCTCTGTTGATTTTTAAAATGATCCATTTGCCCCAGTCTGAAGTGTGTTTTACCATCATTATTGTTATTAAGTCAAGATTGCTACAAGCTTGTGAGCTTGTGAGAAAAATTAGAAGCTTAGTGGTATATGTTGCTTGTAATTTGTTTTATTGTTTATCTTTTGAGAGCCTCAGAAATAATGCCTTTATGAAAATGAATAAGTATTTGCACAAGTATTATTTTAATTTTGTGCTTTAGTCTTATAAATTTGATAGCATTTGTTTTACATTGAGCTCTGAAGCATTAAACTGTTTTTCATAAAAAGTTCTCCATAGGCAGAAGTAAATCTGTATGTTGGTTCATTTTTTTAAGCAAGCAGCAATCTTGAGCTCTTATATGTTCTTACCACACACAAAACATTGTACTTATGTGAGGTGATCAATGTGTTAACTAACCTTGTGGCAGTCATTTTGCAGTATATATGTGTATCAAATCCTCGGTTTGTACTGCTTGAACTTATCCACTGGTGTATGTCAATTATATCTCAATAAAGCTGGAGGAAAAAATAAGCAGCAATCTAGGCTTTAAATCAAGGCTTAGTGATGTTGCCAGCACTGCCTATGGTTCTAGAATGTCCCAGAGGTTATTAGCATTTGGTTTGGAGGGAGTAGAAAGTGATATTTAATATGAGGTTTTCTTCAATGTAGATAAAATGAAAGATTATCTTTTGGACTCAACATGAAGTCTTTTTACAATAGTTCTTTGTTTATACGACTTCAAGGACTGTCAGTGTATAAAGGGATTTAAATTCTAACCTTCTTATATTCTTTGTATTACCCAGTTAAATAACTTTAAAATTAGGGGTTTTTCTTGAAAGTTATCTGAGCACAAATTTGTATACGTGTGTGTTAGTGAAAAGAAATGCATGCCATTTTGCCTGTTTTCCTTTAGGGTAATTCCTCTTCTGCAGTTACTTTTGGATGGAAGTATGCACTTTTCCCAATAGAAGATGGTAATCTTGGAGAATGACCATGGAGAAGGGGATGAGTTCTGGAGAAGGGCTGCCTTCCAGATCATCTCAAGTTTCGGCTGTTAAAACAACAGCGAAAGAGTTGGAAACGAAGCAGTCCCATAAAGAGAAGCGAGGGGGCTTTGTGTTGGTGCATGCAGGTAAGCTCTGAGTAGCTGAGTTGGAAGGTGAAAATAATGGTTTCCTTTCCTTTGCCTTGAAGTGCAACAGGAACTGAGTTTCCTACCTGGGGGAGGGACACTGCAGGAGGAGTTGGAACCACAGGTTGACTTGCATAGAGTGAAGGCCTCCCCTGAGCTCCCCACGTGGAGGGTCTTACAGTGATGGCACTTCCTTTGTCCCCTTCATTCACCTCCTCTAGTACTTTTACTCCACGTGTGTGTGCCTGTTAAGTCGCTTCAAGTCATGTCTGACTCTTTGCTGTTCTATGGACTTGTATCCTGCCAGGCTCCTCTGTCCTTGGGGACTCTCCAGGCAAACATAACTGGAGTGGGTTGCCGTGCCATCAGCCAGGGGATCTTCATGACCCACGGATCAAACCCATATCTTTTCGTTTACCTGCATTGGCAAATAGATTCTGTTACCACTAGTGCTACTTGGGAAGCCCTTTACTCCATATAGTAGATATATTTACATGTTGTTAAAACCAGACAAAGTAATTGTTTAAACTCTGGTTTGTGTTTTTAAAAATAAAGTTGTTGAAAAAATTTTACTCACCCCATATTTGACTTTGTCCATCTTAGAGTGTAATTTATACAATCTTAAAGGTAGTTTTTGCCTTCTTAATATTATAAATGAGGAACCTTAAAAGCAGAGTGGTTAAGTGGCTACAGGCACACAGCTAGTCGGTAGCGCCAGGCTGAGAAACTATTAAGTGGGCCCACAAGTCCCATTCTGGTGCTTTTGGCACTCCGTCAGCCTCTGATTTCTGCTTCAGAGGCTCTTGAAGGCAGACACAGTGAAGTTCAACCCGAGTCCCCATCGTTGATAGAGCGAGGGTTTCCAAGCAGTGCAGCTCTGCCCTGGTCTTTTTATCTCTCCCTTTTTCTTTGATGTGGGGTGAATGGCATTGTTTCTTTTTGTCAGACTGGCATTCTGCCTGATCATTAACCTTTGGCTATCGCTAAACTGAATAGACAAGTTGGGAAGTCTTACAGAATTGAATCCAGGAAAATCAAACAGTGAACAAACAAAAGATTCAATTTTCTTTTCTTTCAAATGACTTTTCAAAGAAATGAGGTAAATTTATAGAAACAACGGAAATTCCCAAGCCGGTGTTCCTTCTACTGCTCCATGCTGGTGGTGCATCTTTCATAGGACCCAGTGAGTTATTTTATTCAAAATGAGTATGTGAAAGATGTGAAAGAAAGCCCTGAGATATGCAAGCAGTAACCACATGGAACATTTGATGACTTGGAAAAGGTTGCCTTCTGTGGCAGTCATTGCAGACTCCCTCCTGTCTCAGACACATACCCGATGGCAGTGACTCTTACAGCTGGTGCTGGGACCAGCTGTATTAGGAGGAAGTCTGGGTTATGGCAGGAAATTGTGTGGATTAAGGATGACTTTCCCCTTCTAAATTCTTAGAAGGTAAAACAGAACGATTGATTATGCAGTGTTATGTACCTTCCACATTTGCTGCTGCTGCTGCTGCTAAGTCACTTCAGTCGTGTCCGACTCTGTGTGACCCCATAGATGGCATCCCACCAGGCTCCCCCATCCCTGGGATTCTCCAGGCAAGAATACTGGAGTGGCTTGCCATTTCCTTCTCCAGTGCATGAAGGAGAAAAGTGAAAGTGAAGTCGCTCAGTCTGTCCGACTGTTAGCGACCCCATGGACTGCAGCCCACCAGACTACTCCGTCCATTGGATTTTCCAGGCAAGAGTACTGGGGTGGGGTGCCATTGCCTTCCCCGACCTTCCACATTTAAGGGACAAAATTTCAATTCCAGTGTAGAGACTTTAAAACTTTTGCTTTTTTTTTTTTTCATATTAAAGGAGACTTGCCCAAGTTTTAGTCATTTGAATAGCAGTAGATTCTTGCTTTTTCCCTAGATCTGTATACTACCTATACTTTTCATGTTTGTGCTCATCGCTCAGTTTTGCCTCTTTGTGACCCTATGAANTTTTTTTTTTTTTCATATTAAAGGAGACTTGCCCAAGTTTTAGTCATTTGAATAGCAGTAGATTCTTGCTTTTTCCCTAGATCTGTATACTACCTATACTTTTCATGTTTGTGCTCATCGCTCAGTTTTGCCTCTTTGTGACCCTATGAACTGTAGCCCACCAGGCTCCTCTGTCCATGGAATTTACCAGGCAAGAATACTGGAGTGGGTTGCCATTTCCTCCTCCAGCAGATCTTCCCAACCCAAGGACTGAACCCATGTCTCTTGCGTCTCTTGCATTGGCAGGCAGATTCTTTACCACTGAGCTGTCAGGGAGGTTCATTAGTGCTGCTGTCCACACACTAAAGTTATCTATTTGGCTGCAGTATCTCATGTGCGAAATCCTGCTGCAAGGTTGGGATCTGAGATCTAAGATGGCATTTACTAGAGAACCACGAAGAGAGTCCTCGTAAACATTGGCACAGGGGTTCTGTGAAGTTTTAGTTCTTTTGAGAAATGGGACTAGAATTTGCATATATTATGGATTCTTGTTGTTTGGGCTTCTTTTATACTCCCTTGAGTCCATTAACTATAGCTTCTTGGGCCCATTCTTTGTCCGCATTGAGGAAAGATGGGTTAAGTTTGTGTTGTAGTATGCAACCTCACAGGAGGAGGCCTGATAATTAGAGATGTAGTTCTTTAACCTTGCCTGTGTTGGACCTCTCTGGGGCCCAGAAAGGGACTGGGAGTAGAGTCTGAGGGGGAGGTTCAGAGCAAGTTAAAGAACTTTGATGAAAGGCCTTTTCTTGGTTTCTTTCTAGTTTATTCTCAGATCCCTAACTGAGCAAGTATTAATCCTTTTAGGGAAATAAATTTCAGAGCCTTTCTCTTGAAGTTGCTGAGTGATTAGGATAGGCAGTGGTGAATATACCATTCTTGATGTTTCAGACACTCTGAGCTACATTGCAGGGGTGAAAGAAAGGAGAAGTTAGAGTAGGAGAGGTGGTATTGGCGGTGGTTGTGGATAGGATGTAACACCTGTCCATTTCAAGTTTTAAATAAAACTACCTAGTTTTCTGAAGTTACTCTTAAGAATTCTGACAAGGACTTTCCAAAGTTCAACAGGGAGAAAATTAAAGGCACTCTGCCCTTGACACTGCCTAGGTTATCAGTTCAGTTCAGTGCATTTGCTTAGTCGTGTCCGACTCTTTGCAACCCCATGAATTGCAGCACGCCAGGCCTCTCTGTCCATCACTTCAAACTCACATCCATAGAGTCGGTGATGCCATCCAGCCATCTCATCCTCTGTCATCCCCTTCTGATCCTGCCCCCAACCCCTCCCAGCATCAGAGTCTTTTCCAATGAGTCAACTCTTTGCATGAGGTGGCCAAAGTACTGGAGTTTCAGCTTTAGCATCACTCCTTCCAAAGAACACCCAGGACTGATCTCCTTTAGAATGAACTGGTTGGATCTCCTTGCAGTCCAAGGGACTCTCAAGACTCTTCTCCAGCACCACAGTTCAAAAGCATCAATTCTTCGGCACTCAGCCTTCTCCACAGTCCAACTCTCACATCTATACATGACCACAGGAAAAACCATAGCCTTGACTGCTGCTGCTGCTGCTAAGTCACTTCAGTCGTGTCCGACTCTGTGTGACCCCTTAGACGGCATCCCACNACTTTTTCACTCTCCTTTTCACTTTCATCAAGAGGCTTTTTAGTTCCTCTTCACTTTCTGCCATAAGGGTGGTGTCATCTGCATATCTGAGGTTATTGATATTTCTGCCAGCAATCTTGATTCCAGCTTGTGCTTCTTCCAGTCCAGTGCTTCTGATGATGTACTCTGCATATAAGTTAAATAAGCAGGGTGACAATATACAGCCTTGATGTACTCCTTTTCCTATTTGGAACCAGTCTGTTGTTCCATGTCCAGTTCTAACTGTTGCTTCCTGACTTGCATACAGATTTCTCAAGAGACAGGTCAGGGGGTCTGGTATTCTCATCTCTTTCAGAATTTTCCACAGTTTATTGTGATCCACACAGTCAAAGGCTTTGGCATAGTCAATAAAGCAGAAATAGATGTTTTTCTGGAACTCTCTTGCTTTTTCCATGATCCAGCGGATGTTGGCAATTTGATCTCTGGTTCCTCTGCCTTTTGTAAAACCAGCTTGAACATCAGGGAGTTCACGGTTCACGTATTACTGAAGCCTGGCTTGGAGAATTTTGAGCATTACTTTACTAGTGGGTGAGATGAGTGCAATTGTGTGGTAGTTTGAGCATTTTTGGCATTGCCTTTCCTTAGGATTGGAATGAAAACTGACCTTTTCCAGTCCTGTGGCCACTGCTGAGTTTTCCCAATTTGTAGGCATAGGCTATCAGCTCCCTCTAAAAAACTCCTAACTTTGGGGAAGTTTTCAAAAGGAGGAGAGGTCACCTTGGCGAAGCCTCTTTGGGAACATAAGCTATTTCTGGTGCCTCTGGTAGGAGAATAGCTTTTCGAAAAGGAGATAAGTCATGGTATTGAAAACACTTATGGTGCAGAAAGATTTTGAAGATTAGATTATTAAGAGTCCATACCCTTAGGACAGTAGTTTTTTGTCACTTGGAAAGCATCAGTTTGTATGAACTATTTGTATAATGTTAGCAAGGTCTCTGATATCTTAATGATAGTTAACCATTGATTTTTTTTTTTTTTCCACTTCAGGTGCAGGTTATCATTCTGAATCCAAAGCCAAGGAATATAAGCATGTATGCAAAAGAGCTTGTCAGAAGGTATGGAGATAATGTATTCTGTCTGACTGAAACATTTTAGTTTTGACCATAAAGCAGCTTTACCTTGAAATTCAAAATTTTAAGGTTTGATTTATAAGACAGACTTTGGCTTGGACCACAAAATAATTTTGCTCATATTTGTGGAGTCTTTTGTTTTGTTTTGTGTTTTTCATTCTCCAAATCATGTTTAGATCTTTTCTTTCCTTTCCCAGATCAAAGTCCGTATTTTTGGAATTGTGGGCACATAATCATATACCTTTTAATCTTTGCAGCGGTGTTGAGCTCTATAGGAGTAGGGCAAACAGCTCAAAGGCAGCCAATGTGGCTTTCTATGAAGGGAAGAAAAAAATAATGAAAAAATTAAAATGAGTGTTTTTCTTAGGGAGATATTCTTTTTCTTCTGTTTCTCGTCACGTAGTTTGTATCATAGCAAATAAATTGCCATTCTGAAGTTCAACTTTGCCTGTGTACTCAGTTGTGCTTTTTTTTCATCTTTGGGTTTTGAGGCTTTGCTAAATTGTTGAATGCTAAATGTGGAGGCAGGAATGGACTCGGAAGAAATAGTTTGTTTTTATTTTGATCCTGACTATATACTCTTGTGGGGAAACCTTCCATTACCTTTTATGCAAATAGAATGTTAATTGGACATTGCGTATCAAGTAAATAGGGGTCTTTCTCACTCTTTTCATTTATATTTATTACCATTTAAAGAAGATTATATTTAGTTAGAGATCCAAGGTTTTTCTTATGAATGGAATCTCATAAATGGATGAGAATATTTTGTTACAGAGATTGCATTGTCTTTTAAAAAAATTATAATACAGGTAAATATTCTTTAAGCTATTTTATATTTTTAATCTTATTTTTCAAAGTGTGAAATCTTTTGGTTATCTGAAAAGAAATGGATTATTACCTTTATAGGAATATAGTTCTGTGTATAATACATTTAGAGTGTGTAACCAGACTCCTCAATGTATACAATAAATGAACTTCTCAAAAGTTTCCTGAGGAATACAGTTCTTAGTTTTTGATCTTTGTTGACTAAGTTGGAGCTTCAATAATTCATTTAAAAATCTGTTTTTCTCCTCTTTCTTTCTTGTTTTATTTATACCTAAGAAGCAAGGTGATTTTGTGACCTTTACTCTCTATAGATTATATTACAAAATAATATTATATGTTTAATCTCAATGTAAAATACCTTATAGAATCACAAATGCTGTTGTCAAAAGTATGCTTCCATCTGAGAATTCTGAAATGCCTCTGTGACTGAGTCACTATTTTTTATAGCTGGAGTAGAGAGAGTAGCAGGGACTTCCCTGGCGGCTCAGACAGGAAAGAATCTGTCTGCAATGTGGGAGTTCTGGGTTCGATCCCTGGGTCAGGAAGTTCCCCTGGAGAAGGGAATGGCTACCCACTCCAGTATTCTTGCCTGCAGAATTCCATGGACAGAGGAGCCTGGTGGGCCTCAGTCGATGAGGTTGCAAACAGTTGGCAACAACTGAGCACCTAACACACACAGGGAGAGTAGTAACGGTGGAATAATAAATTATTAGCTTAGTCTATATAAAATATGACTTCAGATTTCAAAATGGAATTCATATAATTTCTTAGGCTATCTGAATTACCCTGTGATGAATGAAGCCCTTTCACTTACTGAATTCCTTGTACTTTGTGTTTAGGTATATCATAAGTTATCCTGAATAATTGCTTACTTTAAATCTAAGTAGTTTATTTCTTGAAGTATGGAATGGAACTGTAGTGATCAATTTTTGTTAGCTCTAAATGTCTCTTACACTTCTTTAAGCCTTTGAAAAGTTTCTGGGTGTGTTTGAGAAGCTGTGGTTTTACAATGAATAACCTTGCCTCTTGGTTTCATAGGCAATTGAAAAGCTACAGGCTGGTGCTCTTGCAACAGATGCAGTGACTGCAGCCCTGGTGGAGCTTGAGGTATTTCTTTTCTCTATTTGTTTCATTTAAAGTAGTTGTGCGTTTGTGTTTGTTATTCTTAAATGACATGAAACTGTTGTTTAGTCAGCCATCAATGACACGACTAGTGTTTCCCAACAGTATTAACAATGAAGAATGAAGAAGCAGTCGGTGATCTTGTTACATTGTCTTACTGGAGACTTCTCTGAGTAATATAAAGAAGTTGGTTAAATTTCAATTTTTCCCCTGGTTTTGTGAGATTCATGAATACAAGTTACTGGTGGCTTGATGCCTGAATTTCCTTAATATTTTCAGAAGAAAAATTCCTGAAGTTCATACCTTCTCAAAGTAATATATATTCTGTTGTTTAGAAAACAAAAAAATTCCAACTGTCTAGAAGTATCCCAAGTTTAAGAAGTTTCCTCACCAATGTATCAGTGGGATATATATATATATATATACTGAAGCTGTGCTCTGTTAGGTGTGTCTTGTCCAGTGTGATTGTTAGGTTGGTCTCCAGTTAACTGTGGGCATTGAGGAATTCAGTGAAGAGGTTCTCAAGTGTGCTGTAATCCTTGCTACTTCAGTATGAGGGTCTCTCAGTTCTCTTAATCTAGACCCTGAGGATAAGTTTGTCCAGGAGATATCGAGGACTTCAGAAGCCTGACTTATTTTTCTCAAATTTTTAGAAGGTAGATTAGTGTAAGTCAGTTTAGAGGGCAATGAGAGAATAGTTTTTTGCTTGAGAAGATTGCTAGGGGAATCAAATAAGACTTAGAGATAAAACAAAGAGTTTGAGGGAGGAGGTGATAGAGAAGACTGTCTCCAGTTGACTGGATTAGGTTCCTACCAGCAGGGCACCTACTCTGACATGCCAGGCCTTGCTTTTTACCTGTGAAGATTGCCCAGAGTTTACCAGAAGTGCTAGCCTTGTTTCCCTGATTCACTGCAGAGATCGTACACTCTCTTGCTAACACTTTGAGCTTGGTCCTAGGGTATGTGGTCAAGGAAGGGGAATATAGATGGTGGGCATGTAGTTTGGTGCCTGAGGCATCTGACTGGGGGCATGTGGTCCCTTTCTGTTGAGACTGATTGATCCTACACTAGCTCCGTACCACTTGGTAGCCACAAAGCACTGGGTACCTCCCAGTCTCTCCTTGGCTCAGTTTACACATTTATGATATGAGGATGATAATTTCTACTTTACAGAGTTGTGGAGGTTAACTGACTTAATGTATGATAATCACTTAGAACAGTATGACGCATGTGGTAAGCTACTCATAACTGTTATCAATAGTGACTATTGTGAGGATATACGTGAAGTGAATATTTGTGGAAAGTTAATTATATGTCGTGGATAAAAGGGGAAAAGTGATGCCAGGAAGAAGGTTGATGTGGTTACCACCAAATCTTACCTTTACTCAAAACACATACACAAAGAAAGCTTCATCTAACTTAATTCAGTTATTAATTGCAAATGACTTCTTTGTGTAGAAGACAATGTCCTGAGGTTACAGGTACATGGAGCCAGTGTGGGTCTGGGGAGAGATTATTGCACAGCTGGGTGTATACCTTAAGGGCAACTATGAATACAAAATTGAGTAAAATTAAGTTTTCCTTTTTCTTTTCATCTTAGAATAACTTTAATTTTCTCAAGTCTTATTTATGCTGAATATTTCGTTACATTTTTTTCCCCATGATGAATCAATCCTACTTTAAAAGAGTTTACTTATGTATACTTAAAAATGATTTAAAATACATTTTGGAATGAGTTACATGTGAATGAGCTTTATAGTTTTGAACGATGACCTGTGGTTTTTAAGAGTGTGGCTATGAAGGTTTTTTAAAAAACAAATGTGTTCTATTATTTTGATTGGACTGTGGCCTGAATGAGTTTAGTATATTTTCCTTCCTTTAATTATTAAGTTTGGGGAAGAATTTCAATGAATTATCTTTAAAAATTCTTTTTTATGTGGAATCTCT
The DNA here is from genome assembly GCA_006410675.1 of Oreotragus oreotragus. NCBI lineage: Eukaryota > Metazoa > Chordata > Mammalia > Artiodactyla > Bovidae > Oreotragus > Oreotragus oreotragus. Next base: position 64,571 of record SJYX01013106.1, on the reverse strand, counting down.
GATTCAAATATATGTTAGTAGTTTAAAGGTTTCCTGGAGAAGGGAATGGCTACCCACTCCAGTATTCTTGCCTGCAGAATTCCATGGACAGAGGAGCCTGGTGGGCCTCAGTCGATGAGGTTGCAAACAGTTGGCAACAACTGAGCACCTAACACACACAGGGAGAGTAGTAACGGTGGAATAATAAATTATTAGCTTAGTCTATATAAAATATGACTTCAGATTTCAAAATGGAATTCATATAATTTCTTAGGCTATCTGAATTACCCTGTGATGAATGAAGCCCTTTCACTTACTGAATTCCTTGCACTTTGTGTTTAGGTATATCATAAGTTATCCTGAATAATTGCTTACTTTAAATCTAAGTAGTTTATTTCTTGAAGTATGGAATGGAACTGTAGTGATCAATTTTTGTTAGCTCTAAATGTCTCTTACACTTCTTTAAGCCTTTGAAAAGTTTCTGGGTGTGTTTGAGAAGCTGTGGTTTTACAATGAATAACCTTGCCTCTTGGTTTCATAGGCAATTGAAAAGCTACAGGCTGGTGCTCTTGCAACAGATGCAGTGACTGCAGCCCTGGTGGAGCTTGAGGTATTTCTTTTCTCTATTTGTTTCATTTAAAGTAGTTGTGCGTTTGTGTTTGTTATTCTTAAATGACATGAAACTGTTGTTTAGTCAGCCATCAATGACACGACTAGTGTTTCCCAACAGTATTAACAATGAAGAATGAAGAAGCAGTCGGTGATCTTGTTACATTGTCTTACTGGAGACTTCTCTGAGTAATATAAAGAAGTTGGTTAAATTTCAATTTTTCCCCTGGTTTTGTGAGATTCATGAATACAAGTTACTGGTGGCTTGATGCCTGAATTTCCTTAATATTTTCAGAAGAAAAATTCCTGAAGTTCATACCTTCTCAAAGTAATATATATTCTGTTGTTTAGAAAACAAAAAAATTCCAACTGTCTAGAAGTATCCCAAGTTTAAGAAGTTTCCTCACCAATGTATCAGTGGGATATATATATATATATATACTGAAGCTGTGCTCTGTTAGGTGTGTCTTGTCCAGTGTGATTGTTAGGTTGGTCTCCAGTTAACTGTGGGCATTGAGGAATTCAGTGAAGAGGTTCTCAAGTGTGCTGTAATCCTTGCTACTTCAGTATGAGGGTCTCTCAGTTCTCTTAATCTAGACCCTGAGGATAAGTTTGTCCAGGAGATATCGAGGACTTCAGAAGCCTGACTTATTTTTCTCAAATTTTTAGAAGGTAGATTAGTGTAAGTCAGTTTAGAGGGCAATGAGAGAATAGTTTTTTGCTTGAGAAGATTGCTAGGGGAATCAAATAAGACTTAGAGATAAAACAAAGAGTTTGAGGGAGGAGGTGATAGAGAAGACTGTCTCCAGTTGACTGGATTAGGTTCCTACCAGCAGGGCACCTACTCTGACATGCCAGGCCTTGCTTTTTACCTGTGAAGATTGCCCAGAGTTTACCAGAAGTGCTAGCCTTGTTTCCCTGATTCACTGCAGAGATCGTACACTCTCTTGCTAACACTTTGAGCTTGGTCCTAGGGTATGTGGTCAAGGAAGGGGAATATAGATGGTGGGCATGTAGTTTGGTGCCTGAGGCATCTGACTGGGGGCATGTGGTCCCTTTCTGTTGAGACTGATTGATCCTACACTAGCTCCGTACCACTTGGTAGCCACAAAGCACTGGGTACCTCCCAGTCTCTCCTTGGCTCAGTTTACACATTTATGATATGAGGATGATAATTTCTACTTTACAGAGTTGTGGAGGTTAACTGACTTAATGTATGATAATCACTTAGAACAGTATGACGCATGTGGTAAGCTACTCATAACTGTTATCAATAGTGACTATTGTGAGGATATACGTGAAGTGAATATTTGTGGAAAGTTAATTATATGTCGTGGATAAAAGGGGAAAAGTGATGCCAGGAAGAAGGTTGATGTGGTTACCACCAAATCTTACCTTTACTCAAAACACATACACAAAGAAAGCTTCATCTAACTTAATTCAGTTATTAATTGCAAATGACTTCTTTGTGTAGAAGACAATGTCCTGAGGTTACAGGTACATGGAGCCAGTGTGGGTCTGGGGAGAGATTATTGCACAGCTGGGTGTATACCTTAAGGGCAACTATGAATACAAAATTGAGTAAAATTAAGTTTTCCTTTTTCTTTTCATCTTAGAATAACTTTAATTTTCTCAAGTCTTATTTATGCTGAATATTTCGTTACATTTTTTTCCCCATGATGAATCAATCCTACTTTAAAAGAGTTTACTTATGTATACTTAAAAATGATTTAAAATACATTTTGGAATGAGTTACATGTGAATGAGCTTTATAGTTTTGAACGATGACCTGTGGTTTTTAAGAGTGTGGCTATGAAGGTTTTTTAAAAAACAAATGTGTTCTATTATTTTGATTGGACTGTGGCCTGAATGAGTTTAGTATATTTTCCTTCCTTTAATTATTAAGTTTGGGGAAGAATTTCAATGAATTATCTTTAAAAATTCTTTTTTATGTGGAATCTCTGATTCAAATATATGTTAGTAGTTTAAAGGTTAAGACTCCACTAACTGGAAGAATTTTCCCGAATCTTAAGATTTATGTTGGAAGTCATGCATATACAGCCTCCTGCCATTGCTGTCACCTTGCATAATTGTGATTCGTCATCTTTGAACAGGGTGGTCTTCAAATAAAGAGTTTAACTGAAGACATATTCTAATAGTTTGAATCAATGGAAGGATATATAAAATTGGATTCTTATATTTTCTGTACTTAGAAAAAATAAGAGTAACAATATTAAATCCTTTCAGTCAACTGAAAAGTTCCAGAATCTCACTTGTACTGTTATGTTTAACTTGAAAGTAACCACTTATGCTTACTTTTGGTCAGTCTATTTAGCAGAGCTGAGTTTTGTCTTTATCAAATAAATATGGACACCCATCATACCTTTGTCTTTTGACTTTGGGATATACTTTTTGACTTCAAGAAAGCCATACTTTTAAAACTTGCTTGTTACATTATTACTTAGGCAGGTGGCTACACTGGGTTTGAGTTCCTTGAGGACTTTGCTAACTGTGGATTGAAATGGTTTAACGGGTTTAATAGTCCTTATTGGCCAGAAGGGATGTCTTGCCTCATATTTTGAAAAATATGAAAATTTGCACTTACCTAAATAGTGAAAAGTACATTGACCTCAACTTGATGCCACCGAGGGGGAAAGAGACAATGTGATATAAAATTTATAATAAAAAAAAGTTGGGGTTTGGTGACCTCTATAATTTATACAGGCCACCTCAACAAATTATTTTTGAGCTTTTCTTGGAATCTTATTCCCTTGTGTGGTTTCATTTTTCTCACCCACCAAGACAGACAACTGCAAAGCACCAGAGGGCTGGGATGGTGAGTGTGTAAGTTCTTGCCTGTGAAACTGACTAGCTTCTCCCTTCCGGGTTTTGGGAGGGAAGGTGCCCACTCATATGAGAGGTGTTCTGTAGTGTGAGGGTGAAGATGAGATGTGGATGCCAGTGTGCATTTTGCTTGTCTTCACAATGTGGTGAAGAAAACGGAAAGGTCAGTTTTATAGATCATATTTTAATAATTTATTGTTAAAGTGATTTGGCCCATTGTTTCATTATTCATTGTTTTTTAGAGATTCTTTTCGTAACTGATGGGAAAGTGACTCCTATCCATTGGGTAGTACACTTCCGATTTCCCTTCCAGCAGAGAAGATAAATTTGTGCAGCAACTTGATCTTCATGTCTGGGCTGTGCATTTGGAAGACAGTTACTTTCATGCCTGCTTTTGAAATAGTTTTGGTTTGGATAGTAACAGTGGATTTTAAATTTTAGACCATAGTTTGTACATAATTTGTACATTTCACATGTACAGCTTCTGATATAAATTTTTTCTGTGAGAAAATTGGATTTAGATCTGGGTGAGTCATGATGCCTCTGCTTAAGTAAAGAGTGTTTCATAGATTCTGATAGAAAATGAGCTCATAAAATGTTTACTGAAGCACTCTTTGCACATCAAAAAATTTCTTTTGAAAGTATTAAGATGAGGTTTAAAAGTTCTGATAAGGAATAATAGGTGAAATATGACTGACAAACTGATGAGAGGTTACTTGTAGTCTTATGAGGAAACTAATGAATCTGGCTGGCTGGGTGTATCCTTTGAGAAATTTTGGTTACTTTGTTTTGAAAACTGATTATTTTGGTACGCAGAATACTATATTAACAATAGTGATAAGTATAGCCTTTGAATTTCATATGGTGAAAGGTAAATTGTACAGGCCTCCGTGTTAAAAATGTTTTGCTGAACTTGGATTATTCTAAGTGGACCTTGCCATCTTTTGTTGAGTTGATTCATTCTTTATGTCTTCGTATGGTCAGAGATGATAACTTCATGGTCAAAGCTTGTTGATTGTCCAGATCCTTTAGCATTTAAAGAGCAGATTATATTGCACACATCGGTCTGCTAAAAATGGACCATTGTCTTTGGATCTCTATATAATCCAATGTAGTGCTTGCTTGTAAACCTTGGTAAATCCTTTATAGAAGTAACTTCTTATCCAGACAGCTGATAGTTTGGGGTGTGAGGGAAAAAAAGGAGATATTTGCATTATTGTACATTTATATGAGGATATATAATGCTTTATGCATTTATCTGACCTCTACATCCTGAACCGTAGAGCCAGCTCTGCATGCATGTCTATAAAGCAAGGATCTCCAGAATGTCCTCCCTGTGGTTGGCGGACCACAGCCCAGGGCTCTGTGCAGCTGTAGGATTAGGCCATAGGTCCTTCCTTGGCCTTATTCTTCTAGCTGGAATTGTGTGTGTGCTTCAAAGGGAGAGAGAGCCCCAAAGGCCTGTGAGTCTTTGGGCTGCTTTGTGGTCAGGAAGACGGTGTGGCTTGCTGCTGGTGCACGGGCATATCTTGGATGGGAGGGAATACTGGGAAGGTCTGATATAACCCCCTTTCTCTCACCGAGCTTGTAGCAAATTCACTTTTAGGGTTTCTTTATGGTTAGAAGCTTAACCACACCTGCTCCCTATCCCACTTTGGTATTTAGTCTTTGTTGCAAAAACATAGGGGCAGCTGCTTTTCTGTCATTACGTTTATCTGCAAGGTCAACAATTATTTAAAATAAGTGAGCATCTCTGTTCTTCTGTGCATTTTTTGTTTTGAAGAAATGATCTTTTCATAAGCATAAGGGAGCTGAGGATTTCAGTAGTTCCTTGCTTCCTGTTTCCCCTCACTCGCCTATGGGGCTGAACACACTGGACAGATAGCTCCATGCATCTAGCTCACAGATACAACAAATCCCCTCAACTGTGTGACTGAGGATTCCAATTTTAGACCCACAACTCCCGAAAGTCTCATTTTTCTCTTTCATTGGCCATATATTTTCTTGTCTGTAATGAGGAGTGGGGGAGGTCTTGTTTTTATGTATGTGAAGCAGGAGTTTTGCCTTTTCTTCTTTGTAGTACTTCAAATGTGTTCATTGCATGAAATTTGGATTTTGACTTCAGATGCCCTTCGTACCTTTATTTTTTTTTCAACTTGGTTATCATTGATTATTTCGTCAAAGACTCTGCTTTGCTGTCTGTTTAGCAGTATTTCCAGGGGTGCTTCAGTATTTCTGTGTATTCCATCTGCTTATAGAGTCTTTATGTTTCTCTGCATTTTTTTCCTGGGTTGGGAAGATCCCCTCGAGAAGGAAATGGCAACCCAGTCTAGTACTATTGCCTGGAAAATCCCTTGGACGGAGGAGCCTGGTAGGCTACAGTCTAAGGGGTCGCAAAGAGTCAGACACGACTGAGCGACTTCACTGTCAAGGAGCTTGTAGCTTTATATATAAGTCCTTGTTTTCCTCTGGGAGTTATTACTCTCTAAGAATATACTACATTTTAGAATTCAGTTTTGAACTCCTAAAAGCTACATTTGGTAATATAATGGAATTGGTGATAATTTTTGTTTTGGTTATGAGCAGCAATTTAGACTTTTGGGTTGAGTATAAAATATCTTCCTTTAAATTAATAGAGATATTAGATTCATTGGCCCTTGCATTTATAGTACTGTGATTATTGAATCATTTTGTATGTGTGTGTGATGTGTGTGTGTGGTATGTGTGTGTGTTTGGATCTGTATCATTTGGGGACATCAATTTTATTATTTAACACCTATTGTTTTTTACTTTTGGTAGTGAAGGGCTAGGCTTAAGAAGGTTTTTCTGTGTTCAGCAAAGTCACAGGCTGATAATCATGAAGTTCAGTCTGAAAGACTGCCTTTGATTTTAAGTTTTTAATCTATCTCTCAAAGATGGGACTTTATTCAGAATCTGGAAAGGCATGAGAAAGAAATTTGTTGTATGATTTTTAGGAGTCTCATCAAGATCATGTCCTAAACCCTGCTGCAAAGCAGAACAAAGCATTACTTCTGTTTTTCCTCCCATTCATTCTCGGTATATACCTGCCATCTAATTTTTATATGTATAGCAGACTAACTGTTAGACTAATGAAGGATTGCACCTCACTGTAGCAGAGCAAATAGCTTAAAACTGAGTCCTAGGCATCCCGGTTGAGAGCAGTGCTTTGGCCATTCTGACTGCCAGGGAGTTTTTACTGGCAGTCATTCCTGCTCAGGGTCCAGCATCCTGCATGGTAATCACATTTCCTGATAGTTTATGACATGCATATAGTGCTGGTTATCAACACTACTGCACTTACTAGGCTTCTCAGAAAATTCCGAGTGGGGAACTTATTTTTGTTTTCCTCTTTTGGAAGTGTGTGCAGATGTTAACATTTCCTAGTGGGCTGGACATCTTTTAAATGAAAAGCGTAGTTATCAGTCCCTACTTACAAGTTAGTGGCACTTCCTCACCCCTCCAGTCTGCCGTATCCTCACTTCACATTTGACAGAAGGATGGTTTACATTATTATAATTTTGTAGTCTGTTAGGTTCTTTTTGAGCGATATTTTCACATTATCATCAACATGGTTAAAAGGTATTGTTGTTTAGGTTATAGGGAAGTATAAGGAGATGCCAAAGATGGCTTTACCAGAGAAACAGCTCCATTTGTCTTTTCTATTGTAGCTCATGCGGAAAGGACAATTTCAGGTACCGGGTGTGCTAACCTCTTCCTGGACATCATAAAGACTCCAACTAAAACAAAGTTTAAAACTATTTCAGATGTGCAGGTCTGTTGAAGCCAATATTTTATTTTAGAGATTTGTGTTATGTTTGACAAGTAACTCTTTGTACCAGAATTTGGTGGCTTGCAATTAAAAAGCCCATGAAAATAAACTGCTGTGATGTCATTTTTCTGCTTAATTATGTTATCTGTTTGCTCGCAAATTAGGCAGATTAATAATGGAAAGAAGGTGAATACAGATGGGCAGTGCTTTTTTATTAAGATACTTTTAATAATAAATTAGAGAAAAAACCTGGTTCTATTTTTGACAGAATATTGTGTGCCGGGTCAACAAATGTGCAAATGAACAAAAGAAGTATCTGATGCATTTATTCTGACTTTCCTAGAAGAGCTTAGATGCTTCAAGAAGATCATTTAAAAGTCTTAGTTCCTAATACATAGGCTGTTGTGAGTTAGTTAAAAAAAAAAAAAGTATGTGTTTTTTTTATGTGTAATTGAGCAGTTAAAAAAATGAACTGTCACAGATACTCAAACTGGGTATTCAACATAGTATATTTGACTCAACTGTTCACAGAGTGTGATGCAAACAAATGTTCTCTTAACTTACATCCAAGATGGCTAAAATATTACTTTAACACATGTTAAAAGTGGAACACTGTAACTCTTTGGCTAGATACAATTCCGGGCTGTCTCAGTTGAGTAATTTCCTCAGGCATTCCAACTTTGATCAACCACAGCACGAACTTTTAGCATGTCTATAAAGCAGCCAGTGCATCTGTAAATATGTCCTGAGGTAGAGAGAAAAGAGAGAATGCCAAAAAGGAAAGAATACTTTCTGTTGTAAAGGAACAGTTACAGGATGAAAATGGAAAGTTTTTTTGTTTCCCTAGGAACTCTTTTTAGATAATTGAGCCTCTGATGTCTAAGTATGCCCTGTGGTTCTGTATTAATGAATGAAAGATACTTCGTTTGGTCCTAGTAAAAATGCTTTCCCGACGAACTCTGCTGAAACGTAATGGTTAGAGTTCATTAATTCTTAAACTTTCCAGTCTTTATTAAAGTATTTAGTATTAATTGGCCAAAAACCTAAATGTAAACAATAGCATGTATCTCAGTAAATCATGTCTTAATTGTTTAGGGCTGGTATTTAGATGAAAATATTCTTACATGGCCCTGTTTTGGAGAGTAATTCTCAGCACAGGCACACCGCTACTGCAGTCAGCTCTCTGTTTTCAACACATGAAGCAAAATGGGCTTTTCTGGCTTTTATTTTCAGTGACCTGAAAATGAATTTGCAAATACGTCTGTTGATTTGTATGGGGCTTCCCTGGTGGCTCAGATGGTAAAGAATCTGCCTGCAGTGCAGGAGACCTGGGTTCGATCCCTGTGTTGGGAAGGTCCTGTGGAAAAGGGAATGGCAACTCGCTCCAGTATTCTTCAGTTCAGTTCAGTTCAGTTCAGTCGCTCAGTCGTGTCCGACTCTTTGCGATCCCATGAATCGCAGCACGCCAGGCCTCCCTGTCCATCACCATCTCCCGGAGTTCACTCAGACTCACGTCCATCGAGTCCGTGATGCCATCCAGCCATCTCATCCTCGGTTGTCCCCTTCTCCTCCTGCCCCCAATCCCTCCCAGCATCAGAGTCTTTTCCAATGAGTCAGCTCTTCGCATGAGGTGGCCAAAGTACTGGAGTTTCAGCTTTAGCATCATTCCTTCCAAAGAAATCCCAGGGCTGATCNATCTCTTATCTCATTTACACTTGAAGTTTTATCAGAGCAAGTTATTTTTCTTGCAACAGATATAATAAGGTCTTATTTATGAAATCTAGGTACAGTAAAGTAGTATACCTAATTTTGATGACTTTAAAGATGACTATATCAATTGGATTCACAAACTTAAACACTAATACCAAGTATCAAGTTAATTTTTGAGAATTTCTGAGTTCACGTGAACCTGAAATTTCTTTAGGCAGGTTTCTTTACGATTAATTTGTGAGCATTTACTTTTTAATTGAAAAGAGCCTTTTATAAATTCAGTTTTGATAATACTTTTCAAAGGTAGAGTTATTGCATATGTATAATGTGTACACAGACATAAACAGGCAAAACTAGAGATCTCACGACTTCACTTAAAAAAAAAGAGTTATGAATTAGGTATTATAAACTTGAAGAGATTCCTAGTCTTCCCCATTCTATCGTTTCCCTCTATTTCTTGCATTGTTCACTTAGGAAGTCTTTCTTATCTTTCCTTGCTATTCTTTGGAACTCTGCATTCAGATGGGTATATCCTTCCCTTTTTCTTCTCTTATTTTCTTAGCTCAGTTGGTAAAGAATCTGCCTGCAATGCAGAAGACCCCGGTTCAATTTCTGGGTCAGGAAGATCCCCTGGAGAAGGGTCAGGCTACCCACTCCAACATTCTTGGGTTTCCCTTGTGACTCAGCTGGTAAAGAATCCACCTACAATGTAGGAGATCTGGGTTCGATCCCTGGGTTGGGAAGATCCCCTGAAGAAGGGAAAGGCTCTACCCACTCTAGTATTTTGGCCTGGAGAATTCCATGGACTGTATAGTCCACAGGGTCACAAAGCGTCGGACATGACTGAACGACTTTCACTTTTTCTTTTCTCTTCTTTTCTCAGCTATTTGTAAGGCCTCCTCAGACAACCATTTTGCATTTTTGCATTTCTTTTTCTTGGGGATGGTTTTAATCACCACCTCTTGTACAGTATTACAAACATCTGTCCACAGTCCTTCAGTACTCTATCAGATCTAATCCTTTGAATCTGCCATGTCTACTGTATAATTGTAAGGGATTTTGCAATTATACAGTAGAAGTTTACAGACAGTTGGAGTACATTAAAGTTGCTTGCTCAGATGACTAAGGCTTACTATCTGTAAAGATTGGCTCAGGGAGCATCCCAGAAGTTTGAATTTTAAACTGGTACTTTCTTTCTTTGCTTTTAGGTCTTATCTGTTTGAGCTAATTAGGCTTAATCTCAGGTTCTTGTGGCCTGTTATCACTCTGGTTTGTAGAGATTCGCAAGAGAAAGTCAGTTGCTTTTAGTTCCCCAAAGAACAGCTCTGTCACCCAAAAGATACTAAAAGATTTTATCAGTGACAAGATTTCTAATTAAACTGAAATTAATTTTGTAAGTGCTATGTTCTACAATTTTAGAGTTTAATTTGTCATGCCTTCAAAGGTTTGTATAAGGCATTCAGCAAAGACCTTCTTTGTTTACAAATTAAGCCTAAAGCACAATCACTATTTTATTTTTATTAGTCTTTGCATGTTAGTTCCTAGTTTTTACTTACTTCGTATGGTTCAGGTAACTATTGATTTCCTTTAGCATGTTTGGTTAATATTTTCTGAGACACAGATTTATATGCCTTGTTTTATTCATATAATACTACTGCAGGACCTCCTGTCATAAAACAACTCATGCAAATGGTTACCATGGTGCCAAGCCAGGGTGGGCAGTTTCAGTCAGTGTGCTTCCCCTAACAACTCCTCCCAAGAGACTTCATATTCAAGTCTTCTTTCTTCTGTAACTTCTTCCTGCTGTGCATGGGCGTAGTCCTGCCTAGCGGAGTAGAAGTCTCTCTTTACTTGATCTAAGTTGAGGTATTCTGTATCTGAAACCAGCTTCTACCCTTGTAGTAACAGCAATTTAGCCTGAAACTGTTGGACCCTAAAAGGGGCCAAACAGGAGACTTAACAGGATGGTCATCACTGGTCCCCAGAAAAGGAAGGCAAAATTTGGGGTGAGGGCTGCAAGGTGTGTGAGTTTCTTATAATTGGTTGGTGGCAAGGCAACAGAGTGGTGCTCCAAGGATTTTGTGCTTGGCCTGAAGTTACCATCCTCCACCTGGGTGGGGGTTCTAGTCCTGCTGCTGCTGCTGCTAAGTCACTTCAGTCGTGTCCGACTCTGTGCGACCCCATAGACGGCAGCCTTTCCTGACCTGTATACAGAGTTCTCAAGAGGCAAGTTAGGTGGTCTGGTATTCCCCTCTCTTTCAGAATTTTCCACAGTTTATTGTGATCCACACAGTCAAAGGCTTTGGCATAGTCAATAAAGCAGAAATCGATGTTTTTCTGGAACTCTCTTGCTTTTTCCATGATCAAGCGGATGTTAGGAATTTGATCTCTGCTTCCTCTGCCTGTTCTAAAACCAGCCTGAACATCAGGGAGTTCACGATTCACGTATTGCTGAAGCCTGGCTTGGAGAATTTTGAGCATTACTTTACTAGCGTGTGAGATGAGTGCAATTGTGCGGTAGTTTGAGCATTCTTTGGCATTGCCTTTCTTTGGAATTGGAATGAAAACTGACCTTTTCCAGTCCTGTGGCCACTGCTGAGTTTTCCAAATATGCTGGCATATTGAGTGCAGCACTTTCACAGCATCATCTTCCAGGATTTGAAACAGCTCAACGGGAATTCCATCACCTCCACTAGCTTTGTTCTTAGTGATGCTTTCTAAGGCCCACTTGACTTCCATGAACAGAGGAGCCTGGTGGGCTACAGTTCATGGAGTTGCATAGAATCGAATGTGACTGAATGACTAATACTTTATCTTGGAGTTTTTTTAGTTTGTTTTGCTCCAAATTACTAATTCCAAAGACAATACCATGTTTTCTTTCATCATTTTTGCAATGACCATTGTGTAAAGTTGTAGATGAAGTTGTCTATACTGATGGTGATCAAGATAGTCTTGAGAAAAATGTTATGGTATCTCATCCTTGTGGATTCTGGGTCTCATTTTGGAGATGCAAAAAAGCATTACAGATTCTAATTATCACAATCAGAAGACACGTGGCATTTCTGACTTCTAACCTAGCTCTTGGTAAAGTGCTTTGACGCAGGGTAGTTAGTCTGCAGCACAGATTAAATAGCCTACTTCTGTATTTCACGGATTCAGTGGACATGAGTTTGAGCACAAACTAGGAGATGGTGAAGGACAGGGAAGCCTGCCTGGCGTGCTGCAGTCCATGGGGTCGCAAAGAGTTGGATGCGACTGAGCGACTGAACACCAACTACTGTGTTGGTATCTCTGTCATTTGTAAGTAGCAAGAAGTACATATATTCAGTATTTTCAATATCCAGTGAGGCATGGGAATGAAATCATGATTTGTTGTTGGGACTGGCATTTGTGTCAAAGATCTGCTTTGCCTGAAATCTCTATTGTGGGGAGAACTGAAGACTTTGAATTTGCATCTGGGGAAGCATGAGGCCTTACTAAACTTTACAAAGTGAGGGTCCAGAAGAAATGGTTTACAGATGTATGTTGATTGTTCCATAGACTAGTTCTTAAAAACTGGAATTTGTTGCTAACATTTAAAGTCAAGAGACTAATAAAAATCTGGATTTCTGATTTCTTTTGAAAGAAAAATGAGATCTGGTCACATGGGACATGTATTCTTTCAGGGTTGTAGTCTGCCAAAGCAGAGTGACAGCTGCCCCTTTTTCAGTATAGGAAGCTGTGTAACTAAGACTATATTTCAGCTCAAGGTACAGGTGAAAATAAGGCCTGGACAGATATGCCAACTTTTGTCTTGTTGGAAGGCCTGAGGAAATGAACTGATGATTTAATTGGCCTAAGTTTTTTAATCCAGCTTGCAAATTGTTACAACAGGGATTTCTACCAACAGTAAGACTGGAATGAGCTTTGATTTGATTTTTAAAAACTGGAATTGGACTAAGGTGTTAACTTATTACTTTGAAAATGAACTTTAAGCTAAAGACTTTTCAAAAAATTTCCCATAGAAGCAGTTTGAACCAGAACCAAAGTATTAATACATCACTCCAAAGACTTTGAGCTGGAGCTGAAGCAGGTAAAAATACTCTGTGACCTGGCTAAATCCTTCATTTATTTCTAGTCCCTGAAGTAAAATATTATTTTCAGTGTTCATAGTGAAGAATCTACCAGAAGTGACCATAAATGTAAGCATATTGCACCCAATTCTGAACCTAAAGGATAGTTAGTCTTGATTCTACTACTTCTGGATGGAATGCACACTAAGATAAATCACTAGTTTGTGCATAATATTTTTGGTTGCATCTGTGATGATTACCCAGAAGCCTTTGTACATCCTTTTTATCAGGGACTCTGTCACATTTTATTAATCTTTTCCTGATTCATTTCATTTCTCTCCAGTAGAGGTTGAATCCCGCTTCCCAGAGTGGTTAGCTCTTGTAGCCTCTCATGATTCAGTTTTACTTTCTCTCCATGTTCTCTGTTCTGTTGCTCATAGATACCTTTACAAACCTCTTCAACGTGGGGTTCGAGGAGAAAGTGAAGATAAGCAGTTCATCCAGGTTAGAGTTTCTCAAGGTGAGGGCCATGCTCTGACTGGATCAGATTCACTTAAGGTAGCTTGTTGAAAAAAAAAAGGGCAGTTTCTCCCTTCACCTTACATGACCTAAGTCAGAATCTTTGGGGATAGGACTCTGGAAATGTTCATTTTTCTGAATTAAACAAAAAATTGATCTTGAAATAATTGTAGGTTCACATGCAGCTGTTAAGAAACAACCTGGAGAGAGCCCTTGGAGCCCCGCCCACAGTGGTGACTGCTTCTAGAAAAGCTGCTCTTAATCTTTTATTTTAAGACATTGCAGTGTAGTATACATATAGAAAAGCATGCATATTTATGGTACAGGAGCAACTCCTTGAATTTTCAGAGGGAACCAGCACCCAGGTCAAGAAACACATTTGCAGCCCTTCAGAAAGCCCCTTCTGCCCCTTCCAGTCAGTTCAGTTCAATTGCTCAGTCATGTCCTACTCTTTGCGACCCCATGAATCACAGCACGCCAGGCCTCCCTGTCCATCACCAACTCCCGGAGTCCACCCAAACCCATGTCCATCAAGTCGGTGATGCCATCTAGTCATCTCATCCTCGGTCGTCCCCTTCTCCTCCTGCCCCCAATACTTCCCAGGATCATGGTCTTTTCCAGTGAGCCAGCTCTTCACATGAGGTGGCCAAAGTACTGGAGTTTCAGTTTCAGCCTCAGTCCTTCCAAAGA
>SJYX01013106.1:25962-47690 GCA_006410675.1 Oreotragus oreotragus | reverse complement strand
TTATTTCACAGCTATTTGTAAGGCCTCCTCAGACAGCCATTTTGGTTTTTTGCATTTCATTTTCTTGGGGATTGTCTTGATCCCTGTCTCCTGTACAATGTCATGAACCTCTGTCCATAGTTCATCAGGCACTCTTTCAGATATAATCCCTTAAATCTATTTCTCACTTCCACTTTATAATTTTAAGGGATTTGATTTAGGTCATATTGGAATGGTCTGGTGGTTTCCCCTACTTTCTTCAGTTTAAATCTGAATTTTGTAATAAGGAGTTCATGATCTGAGCCACAATCAGCTCCCAATCTTGTTTTTGCTGACTGTATAGAGCTTCTCCATCTTTGGCTGCAAAGAATATAATCAGTCTGATTTCTGGTGATGACCATCTGGTGACCATCTGGTGATGACCGTCCGGTGACGTCCATGTGTAGAGTCTTCTCTTGTGCTGTTGAAAGAGGGTGTTTGCTATGACCAGTGCATTCTCTTGGCAGACCTCTATTAGCCTTGCCCTGCTTCATTCTGTACTCCAAGGCCCAATTTGCCTGTAACTCAGGTATTTCTTGACTTCCAACTTTTCCATTCTAGTCCCTTATAATGAAAAGGACATCTTTTTTGGGTGTTAGTTCTAAAAGGTCTTGTAGGTCTTCATAGAACCATTCAGCTTCAGCTTCATCAGCGTTACTGGTTGGGGCATAAATTTGGATTACCATGATATTGAATGGTTTGCCTTGGAAACGAACAGAGATCATTCTGTCATTTTTGAGACTGCATACAAGTACTGCATTTTGGACTCTTTTATTGATTATGATGGCTACTCCATTTCTTCTAAGGGATTCTTGCTCACAGTAGTAAATAAAATGGTCATCTGTGTTAAATTTATCCATTCCAGTCCATTTTAGTTCGCTGATTCCTAAAATGTCAATATTCACTCTTGCCATCTCCTGTTTGACCACTTCCACTTTGCCTTGATTCATGGACCTAACATCCCATGTTCCTATGCAATATTGCTCTTTATGTCATTGGACCTTGCTTTCATCACCAGTCACATCCACAATGGAGTGTGTTTTTGCTTTGGCTCCATCTCTTCATTTTTTCTGGAGTTATTTCTCCACTGATCTCCAGTAGCATATTGGGCACCTACCGACCTGGGGAGTTCCTCTTTCATTATCCTATCATTTTGCCTTTTCATGCTGTTCATGGGGTTCTCAAGGCAAAAAAACTGAAGTGGTTTGCCATTCCCTTCTCCAGTGGACCACATTTTGTCAGACCTCTCCACCATGACCCGTCCGTCTTGGGTGGCCGTACATGGCATGGCTCACAGTTTCATCGAGTTAAAGAAGGCTATGGTCCATGTGATTAGATTGGTTAGTTTTTTGTGATTGTGGTTTTCTATCTGTCTGCTCTCTCATGGAGAACTCTAGGGTGAAACCTTTTCTGAAATGGAATTATGCAGTATGTATCCTTTTGTGTCTGCTTTTTTATTTAATTGAGGTGAAATTCGTAGAACACAAAATTATTCATTTCAAAGTAAATAATTCAGTGGCATTAAAACTTTCTTAACATTGTGCTACCACCATGTCTGTCTTGTTTCAAAATATTTTTGTCTCCCCAAAGGGAATTTTGTACCCATTAAACAGTTACTCTGTATTCCCTCCTCCCCATCCTCTGGCAACCACCAATCTCCATTAACTCTCTGGATTTCCCTGTTCTGGATATTTCATGTAAATGGAATCGTACAATGTGGGACCTTTGGGATCTTCTTTCACTTAGCATAATGTTTTCAAGGTTCTCTTGCATTATGGCATGTATCATATCACTATGTCATTCATCTTTGTGCAGTATTACTCAGCACTCTTCATGTGTATACCAGGATTTGTTTATTCATTCATCCATTGATGGACGTTTGATTGGTTTCCACTCTTTTGCTGTAAAGGTGTTGGCTGTGAATAGTGAACAGTGTTTTTGTGAACATTCCCATACAAGTGTGTATTTGTCAAGTAATCGAGTCATACGGCAGTTCTGTATTTAGCTTTTTGTGAAATCACCAAACTGTTTCCGTGACAGTGGAACCATTTTACACTGCCCACAGCAATGTACCGTACTTTTTGTTTTTGTGATTATAGCAATCCTCATGGGTACAAAGTGGTACCTCATTGTGATTATGACTTTTTTCTCTATGAATAATGATGTTGAACATCTTTTTATGTGCTAGCTGACCATTTGTATATCTTCATGTAAATGTCTATTGAAGTCTATTTAAATCCTTTGCGCATTTTATAATCTGGTTGTTTTTTGGTTAATGTTATTGAAAATTATAGGAGTTTTTCATATATTCTTGATACTGTACTGCTATTGCTGGTTTGTCAGTCTGAAATTACATCAGAATGAACACTTGAAAAATAAATTGTAGTTGCTCCACCAAGTATTTCCCATCTCCTGTCCCGTTTTGTTTTTCTTCATTGTGTTTACTGCTCATATGCCATCTAATTCATTTAGTTTCTTATTATCTGTCTCAGCTAGAACAAGGTTCCATCTGGGCAAGGACATTTTTCTGTTATGCTCACTGCCGTATCACCATGGGTCAGGGCAAGGATTAATAAGCCATGACCTGAAAGCCAAATCTGGATTGTTGCCTGTTTTTGAATGGTCTGAAAACTGAGAATGGTTTTTTTTTTTTTTTAATGGTTGAAATGAAGTCAGAAGAAGAATAATATTTCCTGACACCAGAAAATTATATGAAATTCAAATTTCAGTGTTTATAATGAAGTTTTACTGGAACACAGCCAAGTTCATTCGTTTGTATATTTTCTCTGGCTGCTTTTCATGCTCTAAAGGCAGAGTTGAGTAGTCGTAGAGTTGTCTGTGTGGCCTCCAAAGCCTGAACTATATAACAGAGCTGATTCTTTACAGCAAGATTTGCCTGGCACATAAAGGAACAATAAATATTTGTTGGATGAATGAATGAATCTTAGCCTATACCACCACAGAGGAATCCAAATTGGAAATCTTTCAACAATCAGTCTTGAAAATTTGAGCTTAATTGGCTGCTTAATGAAAATATCCCCAAATGATTTTTTTGTAATACATTTTTCTTTGGCTTCTATTCATTCTGTAAATAATGAGAACTGATGATGAAATACCAAGGAATTTGTAATTTTTAGGATAGTGTCAGGTAGGGTAGGCTTATTGTACCAATTTTACTAGTGTTAGTTTGAAAAACACTGTAACAACACAGTAGACATCCTGTTTTTACTATGCGATTTAAAAAAGATTCAAGAAATAGTTTGTTTAAAAAGCTGTTTCACCTTTTTTCTCTCTCTCATCAGCATTAGACTAATAATGCTGCTACCTGTTTACTAATGAAAGTTGTAATAAAAATGATTTTGATGTCTTAGCATAACTTAATTTTGAATACGACAGTGTATTATCACATAGTTTCATTCTGCTGTTAAATTTGCCCTTGGATTACAGGGTATGAATACTAACATATTAGTAATTTCCTGTAAATGTCTAACTTCTCCTTAAAGGAAGATTGGAAATTGGACAAACATAAATCATTTTATATAAAAATTATTTTATAATGTTCCAGTCTAGTTTTTGTAGAGCATTTGAAAACTAAATTGTTTGCATCTGTGAGAACTGTTAATAGAGGTCTTATAATAGATCCCCAGAGGTAGAGTGTACCCCATAGTCTTGCAAACAGTTCTTATTTTATGCTTTCAGCAAAGGACATTAAATGGGTAATACAGGTTGTGGTTTATAGTGAAAGAGTAATGCTTTGCAGATCTTTGCCTTGGCTTGGTGTTTCCAAATTTCATTACTCAGAAAGGGTTTCCATGTCATGGTGGGGTGTAGCTCCTGACTTGCCTCTTGGCCTTCTCGTCCTCTCTCTGCTGGGTTAAGCAGTCAGAGGGATCTTGCTTTTTATAGCTTTGTCTCCTTTGAAAGTTAGAGGTAAGTTTGAAAAATATTTTGCTTTTAAATGTTATCTTTTGGAGGTGAAATTCTATTTCTTGAAGTTATTTCACTTCTCTTGTTTCAACTGTGAAAAGGTTGGATTCTTAACACTCTATGACATTTTTTGGTGGTATTTCTCTATAGAGTAATCTGAAAAAATGAGTAAGTATCAGCTTCCTTAAGGGATTATAGTTCACAGTGATCAGTTATTCTATTTATTTATGTTTGTAATTAACTCCTATTCATTCTGCAAATATTTATTGAGTATCTACTGTGTGCCAAGTATTACTTTCGACATTGGGATAAAATACCTAAAAAGACAAACTATTGTATTTATGAGGCTTCCAATCTATGGGGAGAATTAGACAATTATGTATAACGTCAAGAAGTAAAAAGTGCCATAAAGAAAAATCAGAGAAAAAATTGTTGGGTCAGGTTGGGGAAATGCTAAGCCAGACTTATAGGGACTTACCTGCCCAGATTTGCATGGGCTTCCCTGGTGGCTCAGACAGTAAAGCAGTGTTGGAGACCTGGGTTCAGTCTCTGGGTTGGGAAGATCCCCTGGAGAAGGAAATGGCAACCCAGCCCAGTACTCTCGCCGGGAAAATTCCATGGACTGAGGAACCTGATAGGCTACAGTCCATGGGGTTGCGAAGAGTTGGACATGACTGAGCGACTTCACCTGCTCAGAAGATGTCTCATAAATGAAATAGGGGAGAAAACCATGTACAGAAGTTGGGGAACAGAGTCTTGAGTTTGAAGGGAAAGTACCGCACCCCATTTTATTCTTCTTTCTAGTACTTATCACATGGGATATCAGCTACTTATACATGTGTACAAATGGTACATGCACATGTTTCTATACACACATGTATGCAGTCTTCATTTGTTGATTCTTCCCTTGCTATCAATTCAGTTCAGTCGCTCAGTTGTGTCCGACTCTTTGCGACCCCATGAATCGCAGCATGCCAGGCCTCCCTGTCCATCATCAACTCCCGGAGTTCACTCAGACTCATGTGCATCTTGTCGGTGATGCCATCCAGCCATCTCGTCCTCTGTCGTCCCCTTCTCCTCCTGCCCCCAATCCCTCCCAGCATCAGGGTCTTAAAGCTCAGTATTTCAAAATGTAAAAGCCTGCAGGTGCGAGTGTTCCTCCTGTGCCCCGGGAGGTGCAAGGAGGTCCTGTGGTTGTCTGGTGCACAGTGAGAGGAGNCATCTAGATGTGTATAAGAGACAGGTCCTCTGTCGTCCCCTTCTCCTCCTGCCCCCAATCCCTCCCAGCATCAGGGTCTTAAAGCTCAGTATTTCAAAATGTAAAAGCCTGCAGGTGCGAGTGTTCCTCCTGTGCCCCGGGAGGTGCAAGGAGGTCCTGTGGTTGTCTGGTGCACAGTGAGAGGAGAGGGGGAGAGCCTGGGTCATGCAGGTCCTTGTAAATCTGGGAAAGTGAGACTTCAGATTTTATTCTCAAGTGTGACAGGACATTGTAGGTTTCTGAACAGGGGAATAACAGGATTTTAAAAAGATCTCTAGCTACTGATTGCATATAATGATTGCTGGTTGTATAAAGTGATTCAGCTCAGAAAATCAACAACAAACGATCATGTACATTATAAGGGGAAGGTTAGTATATGGGGTGATCAGTTTATACTGACTGATAGGTATACAGTTTTGTCAGTTTCATTGTAATTTGCATACAACAAAAATCACCAATTTTTAAAGTGTACAATTTGATGAGTTTTGACAAAAGTAGTTACCAGTATAACTACCAATACAGTCTTGACATAAAACATCTTCATTGCCCATGAAGTTTTCTCATAACGTCTACCTACAGTGGATCCAACAAAACTCACCAATTTTTTAAGTGTACAATTTGATGAGTTTTGACAAAAGTAGCTACCAATATAACTACCAATACAGTCTTGACATAAAACATCTTCATTGCCCATGAAATTTTCTCATAACGTCTGCCTACAGTGGATCCACCTCCTCTCAGTGGCAATTACCCCTGGCAATTACTATCTCTCCTTTTAATCCCAGTTTGGCCTTTTCTAGGGTTTGGTGTAAATAGAATCATACATTAGGTAGCCTTTTGTGAGTGGCTTCTTTCATTTAGTTTAATGCCTTTGAGATTCCTCCATATTGTTGGCTGTATTAGGAATTTGTTCCTTTTATTGCTGAACAGAATTTCATTGTATTGGTATATCACAGTTTGTTCATCCCTTTACCAGTTGGTGAGCATTTGTGTTGTCCTGTGTTTGGCTGTTCTGATTAAAGCTGATATGAACATTTTCATTTAAGTCTTTATGTGGACATATGCTTTCATTTTTCTTGGATAAATAGTTAGGAGTCGAATTGCTGGATCTATGGTAAATGTATGTTCAACTTTAAAGAAACTGCCAAACTCTTTGCTATTTTTATTCTCACTAGCAGTGTATGAGGGTTATAGTTGCTCTACATTCTTGCCAAAACTCACTATTGTTGGCCTTTTAAATTTAACCATTTTAGTGGTATTTTGTGGTTTTAGTTTGCATTCCCTAATGACTAATGCTGTTATGTATCTTTTCATGTATTATTTGCAATCTGTACATGAAACTGTTTGCCCATTAAAAACTTCGGATTGTCTTACTGTGTTGTATGCTTTTTTTATGGGCTGGATACAAGTCCTTTACCTTTATGTTTTATAAAATTTCTCTCCCAGACTGTGGCTTGATATTTTTAAAATAAATCTTTAATTTTAGAACAGTTTTAGATTGACAGAAAAACTGAGAAAATAGTTCAGAGAATTTCAGTATACCCAATACCTGATTAGTGTCTACATTAGTATGATACATTTTTAACAATTAATGAACCTATATTGACACGTTATGTTTAACTAAAGTCCATACTTTATTCAGATTTCCTTTTTTTAAAAAAATTTTTTATTTTTACTTTATTTTACTTTACAGTACTGTATTGGTTTTGGCATACATTGACATGAATCCATCATGGGTGTACATGAATTCCCAAACATGAACCCCCCCCCCCACCTCCCACCCCTTTATACCTAATGTGAAACTCTTTGCATCAAAGTTTTTACCTTTGATTATTATATTTTTCATCTCTAGAAGTTTTTTTTTTTTTTTNCCCAGATGAATCCATCAACAGTGCCCCCAGGTGACTGCTGCTCAGGAACGTTAACTTTAACCACTTCATCCTCAGTACCATTTACCATTACATGACACCATAACTTCTTCTCACCTTAGTCTTTTATCCACCTAGGGTAAACGCTTTTTTGAAGATATCATTGAGTATATCCAGCAGTATCAATCTTTCCGTCGAGGTGACACAGGGAGAGAGAGTAAGCAATGAAGAGCAGCAAAACCTACTCACTGAAGTCAAAACCCGGGAGAATTTTGTGACTGAGGCTGGTTTGTCCAGGTAACCTACACGGGTGCACCAGGAATATTACCCACGTCACCCCCACCTCAGGCCAGCTTCTTCCTGGCAGGCCTCCTCCAGGGGTCAAAGTGGAGCTGAGGATCCAGGCTGGAGGACTAGTTGGCAGGCTTGGGCAGCAGGACCGGGACTAGAGTGAGGAGAGTGGGCCCCGAGGACATAGAACTGAAGGGGTTGTGACCCTAGCAGAGGTCCCCTGAGGAGGAGGGGGGACATTTCTTCCCTCCCTGATGGGATCCCCTCAAGCTGGGCTAGAGGGGCTGGGTGACCGTGTCCTCCACACCCTGCCTGGGACCTGGCTTCTGCCTCCATCTGGGACCCTCTTCTAGTCTATATGGAGCTGCCCTGACAGTGGGAAGGCCACGTGGCTCAGGGAGCCCTCCAGGGTCACAGTGAGTGGCTGTGATTGTCTGCCATTTGAGGGATTCTGAGGAGCCTCACGCATCCCCACTGATGAGGAAAGCACTTCCTCCACCAGCTGTGCAAGTGCTGGTCTCTTCAGGCTCAGCAATTCAGATGGGTGTTTCCTCAAGTCGCTTGAATCTTCAGAGGTTCCATAAAGTTGCATACGGCCTTAGGGGGCAGGTATGTGAAGCTGTTGCCAGGAAAGGAGTGTTAGGCTGGTGACCCCCGAGAGGTCAGGGATGCTGGGCACTGAAGGATGTCAGGATTCCAGCTACAGTTTATTGCAGAGCGGAATTCAGGTTCCCTTCAGCTCCAGGACAGAGTCTGGGCAGGTTTCACACGTGAAGTTTCAACTGTCCTCAGGACGAGTTACTGCTCTGGATTCAGTGTGTGGCAGCACACACAGGGCACTGCCCCAGGGGTGCTCACCCTGTTTAAAAACAAACTGTAACATTTTAAAAAAATGATCATTTTCCCTGAAATTTAACATCAAATAAATTGGGAAATTGCCAAAGGATGAGATTTCTAGAAAGCTCTGGATATGTGTACTATGTATTTTGCTTCTTCGTGTAATGTCTGCAGTGCTCAATTTGTGCCTCTCTTCGTATTGTCACAGTCTTTCTTTTTTGTTAATTGCCAGTAAGTTAATTCGGTATTAAAGAATTTTAAATGCACGACAACAAAAACCCTTTTGTGGTGTTGAATGAGAATAGGACCAAGCTTCAGTTTTTTATTTATTATAGTGATGTTTTATTTGTCTATTACTGTGATCATTTCCAAGCTAAAAATTTAAAAACAAATTATTAATATCCTGGCCTGTTGCCTCTGACTACTCCCAGAGGTCAGACTAATGCCCTAGTGTTCAAATCCTCTGGAGGTCAGTACAGGTATTACATGACCCAAAGCCACCATCGTATGTCACTTTGTCAGACTGTCCAGTGGCCAAAGGCCCAGTCAGACAAACACACTCCCTATCAGCCAGAATATTCCAGGAACTTAGGGACCACTTCCCAGTTGCCAAGGGTAAAAAGCAGGTTGACTCCTCACTACACACTAAGGCCCTTGAATGAAGGTTTTCTCCCCCAATCCCACTTCTGTTAGTTTCTCTGTGGACTTTCCACCCTAGGAGTTCTTTGGAAGTGATTGTATTGACCTGCCTCTGAGGCATCTTCATCAAATACCTCTCTTAAGACTATCTTAAAATGGCTTTGCTTGTTTATTTCATGATCGAGTAATGGAGTATCCATGAGGTACAAACATGTGTTTAATGTTGAAAATAATTTACATTTGTAAAGTTCTTCCCTTGTGATTTATCATAAAATCTTTGTGGTTTATGCAAAATAGATCCACTGAGCTTATTTTACAGACAAGCAAAGTGTCTTTTTTAATCCCTTGATGTTCCTTATTACAGAGAAGAAGTGGAGGCATCATGTGAATTTCTGAATGAGTTGAAGACAGACTTGGCTATGGAAGACCAAGAGAGATTCCAACAGGACCTGCTAGACAAGGAGAGGTTTTTAAAGGAGTTTCCTCAGGTGAAAAGGAGCTGGAAGAGAGGGTAAGAAAGCTCTACGCAGTTGCAGACAGGGTTGACAAGTCGCATAGGGACTGTACCATCTTCAAGGTGGTGCCCAACTCCACCGGCACTGTCTGGTGTTCTGAACACCCTTGGCCTGGCTCCGGCACCCGTGACAGCAGGGGCCAGTTTGGCGCTCTCGACCACTGGGCTAGGGCTCGGAGCAGCAGCTGCTGTGACCACTATGTCCACCAGCATCATGGAACACTTTAGTAGGTCATCAGCAGAAACGGAAGCCAATGGCTTGTTGTCAACTAGCATCAAAGAAAAGGTGTCTGTGGGAGCTCAGTGTCTGTGTGCACTTGGGATAGCTTTTCCTACGGGAAAAGTCTGCAAACCCATGCAAGGGGTTAGGAAAAATATCCATGCTGCAAAGCTGATGAAAGACAACTCTCAGTTAGCAGCCTGTGCTAAAAGCTTCACAAGCACTGGGCAAGTCTCTGTCCAAACCAGCATGGAGCTGAATGAAGCTTTCAAAGGCACAGCTCTGGCAATGACCAAAATGGCCCGGATCATTGCTGGGGGCTTTGCAGGAATCTCCCTTCTAGTGGATGTGGGCTTCCTGGTAAAAGAGTCAGTGCACTTGCATGAGGGGGCAAAGACAGAGTTGGCTGAGAAGCCGAGGCAGCCGGCCAGGGAGCTGGAGGAGAAGCTGAAGGAGGTCATGCAGGCCTATGAGCGGCTGCAGTAAGGCCCGACTCCCCCACCCCCAGAGCAGTGCAGGAACCAGGGACACGCGAGAGACCAAGGTTGAGAGCAGCCTGTTAGAGGGGAAAGGAGAGGAGACAACACTGATGGAGCTGGGTGTTAGGAACCTGGCATTTCTGCAGCTGAGCACAGCAGGGGAGGAATGCTTGCAGGTGGAAGAGGGGAGAGAGAAGGAAGGAGCCTGGGGCCTGGACTAAGCGGGGAGGGGGACTAGCGAGTGATTGGAGGGGAGAAACCACTTATTTTGGACTAAAGAACACACTGGGGGCAGAGTAGAGAGGCAGGGGACCTAGCCACGAGAGGCCAGGAATATGAAAGGCTTTAAAGCGGGAGAAAGTCGAAGAGAAACGATAGCTGGGATCCAGGAGAAGTAGCCCGGGCTCCTCCATCGCCCTCCCCAGGGTCTGCTGTCCTAGCAAGAAGAGTCTCCCCTGGTGGTGGTCTCCAGCCCTCCTTCTCCAGCATCACCCAGCTTTGATCCCAGCAGGTTTGTCTTAACTAGGCAGTGACTTCTTGATGGTGGTGGTGTGGTGGCAGCGATGACTGCTCAGCGGGTGGAACACTTTCGAGGTGCAGGTGATGTTTGGGACCAGGATACACTGAGCGACTAATGAAGTTCCTATGAAATTCCAAATGCTGTGTCAAACAGAGGTTGATTTAAAAAAAAAAAAATTACAAAAGAAAGAAAAAATGACACCAGAAGGCAACCACAGAACTTTGTGGTGCATCAAGGTCAACCAGCCCGGGGTGAAGAGAGGCAGCCTCTCAGACCCTCGGGTTCTTCTTCAGCTGTGGGTGGGGCTGGACAAGACGTTTCAGGTTCCTTTGTCTCTCCCCACCTTTTGTCCTCCAGACTCTGGCTCAATAAACACGAGCGGATTCACTGAGGCTTCCTTGCATCGACTGAGGGGCTCAGCTGGGCTCCAGATGCCTGAGCTCCTTCCCCGGGAGCCTGTTGCCCAGGGTCTCAGGGCACACATCCTCCACGGCTCCTCCTGCCTGCCCGCTGGGCTCCCATCCAGTCGTTTCCCTCAGACCCTGGAGCCCCCAGGCCCAGTGGGATGCCCGGGGATGCCCGTGTTGTCTGACTTGGGCTGGGCACGGGGATACTCCTCCCCCAGCCCCGGGGACCAGGATGGACACGGGGCACCCATGGGTGCTTGAGAGCAGAGGGCTTGTGTGCAGGTGTGAGAGAGGGTCAGCCGCAAACAGGGGCAGAGAGAGAGCACACGCCTCACCCAGGCCGCCTCCACGATTCACCAGGACTCCTGCAGGAGCTTCCCTTCTCCTCTTGGCCAGAGCCTGGACCTCAGAGGGTGAAGGCTGAGCTTTGGGACCTTGGTCTTTCTTATCATAAAAGAGAATAATTTGTTTTGCTGGTGGTTCACAGGAGTATCATGACCTGACATCAAGAAAAAAGGCTCTGACACCAAGAAAGTTGCAACAACCAACCAGGCCCCTCGCTTACCTTTCTCATAAAAGGGCTTTGCTGAGAGCTTCAGGGATCTTGGGATTTTTAAGGCATGAGCCCCCCGTCTCTTTGCATGGCCCTGCAATGAACCTTCTTCCGTTCCAAACTCCAACATTTTGGTATTGTTTGGCCTCACTGTGTGTTGGGAACATAGACTTGCATTCAGTAAAACAGGCAGCCTGAAGTATTCTGCCGGAGCCTCAGGTCCCTCGAAGGCAGAGGTGGACGCCAGGCTCACTCCGTCCCTGGAGGCAGGACTGAGGGGCTGGGGAAAGTGGGCAGGAAGGAGGGAAGGCCCATCCAGGCCATGCTCTGACCCGGTCACCCATCTGGGCTTGCACCTGCCACGACCTTCTGAGGAGCCTTCATGGAATGGCCTCAGGCTCCTCCTCTCCAGGGAGGAAAGGGGAGCATCTGGGTGTTGCTCTCACCCCCACGGGCCTGCTCCACGGGGCACCAGCTCTCTGTGTTTCCGTGTGGAGCATGTGAGCACCTAACAGGCTCCCATCCCATGGTGAGCCCTGTCTCAGGTGAGATTCCTGTGGTTCTGAGCAACAGAAAGGGAGTCTGGCTAAGTGAGCACGGAAGAGGGCCCACTGGAGGGAACCGGGGCAGGTCAGAGAAAGGAAAGAAGCCCCCAAACCTGCACAGTTCAGGAAGGACAGGAAGCAGGACAGGGCCAGAAGCTCACGGTCTGTCCCCTGAGGCCCCTGCCAGCAGAGGGGCTTAGGTCCAGGCACCTAGAATCTGAGTCAAAATCCCAGGACACAGAAGAGCTTGGGTTGGGAGACTGTATTCTTGGACCAATACGTCAGGCTGAAGGATGAGAAGGATGAATGGGTAATAAGGACCTGAATCCTGCGGGAAAGTCTCAGATCAAGAGGCCCTAGATTGAGTGCCTCCTGGATGCACACGTGCCCTCTTCTCAGACCAACAAAACGACTCTCCTCACCCTGTTCTGGGTCCAAGCACCCTACACACGACAGTAAGTGCACCACCTTTTCATACGGTTCGTACTGTTCATGTTCATGGGCTTCTTGCGGCAAGAATACTTTGGCCACCTGATGTGAAGAGATGAGTCCCTGGAAAAGAGCCTGATGCTGGGGAAGACTGAGGATTATTGGCAATTCAGGGCTTTTTGGCAGAAAATTGCCAATACTGGGTTTTTTTCCGACCAGAAGGGTAGCAGACTTATCAGAATTTCAGTCACTTTTATCCGTCCAAGAACTGCAGTTGCCTTCAAGGGAAATCCACAGAAATTGACTACCTCATCCTTTGCCCATCATTCAATCTGTCTTTGGCTCTCCTGAAAATCTTCCTGTTCTGCTCCTTCTCCTGAGCCCTCCTGTGGCGGTTTTGCACTCTGTACTTTTGTGTTTTCTACTTTGTACCAGGTCCAGAGTGTGTGGTTGTTGCCTGCAGGAGAGTCTGCTTGTCAGGAGATTGTCTGAAATGATTTTTGAGCCTTACTTCTTTCACTGACTTGTTGTGTGATCTGGAACAAATTGCGTCCCTGCTTTTGCCTGTTTCCCTATCTACATAATAAAATAATAATTCTGCCCCTCTCCAGAAGAATCACATGATAAAAAAGTAAATGAATTGTAAATGACCATGTGCTCTTCTGATAGAATCATACCCTTTGCTCCTCCTGTCCTTCCACAGGCTCTCCAGGGTCCAGGGTGCCCCATGACCTCTATCCTAGGGAAGCAGGCCCTTACAGGGAGGGAGAACTTGGACCTTGGTGTTTTCAGCCCTCCTCCCACCCCCTTCCCCTTGGACATAAATAAGGATGGTGAAGATCCCAACTTTAGAGTCAGACCTGGGCTTCTATTTTTCTTTACATCTCTGAGATCTCGGATAAGCCGTTTACCTTTCCTTGAGGAGCAAGGCTGCCCTTGGCCTCCTCCTGATGGGGAGCCCACTGCTGACACAGTGCTGTTCACAAGCCTCGTGTGGTTCTCACCCTCTGCTTCCGCATCTAGGCTGGCAACACTCATCCTCCTGCGCTTGCTCCTCTGGCTCCTAAGTATGTTAGGTCACTCTTGACTTTGAACTGCCTCTTTACAAAAAAGCAATCCTGTTTCTAACCTAAAGCCATGTTACCTGAGCCCCCATGTCCACTGCCACCTTTATGAGAAATGCACGTGTGTAGAGATGTCCACAGGTAAGGTCCTTCAGGGCTGAGTTTCTGCATTTCTCTGCATTTACCTGCACCTTGCTGGCCCCCACCTGCCCCCTCTTGGCGCCCTCCTACCCCCACTCTCCCTGCACCAGGAGGAGGCTGCCCACTGATCATCAGGGCCAACCCCCCCTCCAGGCACCTCCCCCGCCTTGGTCTTGCTCCAGGGCTCCATGGTGGCCCCGCGGTCGGCAGCCATGGGGCTGACAGGGCTGCTGCTCACCCTCTGGATTGAAGCTCTGGAGCTCTGCAGCAACCTGTACCGCATCAGCCAGAGCAAGATCTTCTTGCATGACAGCATGCTGGCCCACCTGGAGGAGGAGCAGGACCTGAAGGTCACAGACGTCATCATCGGCTTCCAGGCCTGCTGCTGGGGCTACCTGGCCAGGAAGTGAGTCCCTGGACGCCCATGCCTTGCTCGGGGCCCCCAGCTCTCCTGTAGCAGAGGGCACTGAGGAAGCGGGGCCTGGGCGCCCTCATGCCGGCAGGTGTCTCCCAGGGAGGCCACGTGGCTTTCCCTGCCCCCTGCCTCCTGGATTTCTGCCTGAGGTTTAAAGTGAGCAGAAGGGAGGGGTGACTGTGCTCACATTTTCCCTCCAGGAAAGCCCCTGGCCACCGCCTTTCCTCCCTGTGTCCCTCCTGTAGGGGAAACACCCAGAGCTGGCTGTCCCCAGAGGACCCCGAGCTCCAGGGAGGAGGCGCCCTTAAGTCCTGACAGCTCCTGTGGGGTCAGGGGCAGGCTGGTGCAGGACAGCAGGAGGGGCAAGTGTTTGCCCCTTGACCCCTCTGTGACAGTGCGTCTAGCCTGAGCCCTGAGCGCTGGGGAGAGAGCGTGAGAGTGTGGTGTTTGGATAGATGGATGTTTGCAGGACATGAGCTGCTGATATTCTTCTGCCCAACAACAGTGGTTTTCTGAGTTGCTTGAAGAAAGCCCCACCTCTCCCCGGGTCATGGCTGCCTTATCTGCAAAATCAGATCAAATTCCTGGCCTTTGTTTCGGGTGATTGTAAGACCAAATTGCAGTGTGTGGTCCTCATGGAATAACACCCATCACTCTCCTGTCCATCCCTCAGAACCTGGGGGGAGGTGACCATGATGGCCCAGGGACATCTCTTAGGATGAAGCAACCCAGTGGAAGGTCGGGCGTAGGCCCATTGCAGCCTCTTTTGCTTGGGGGCGAAGAAGAAAAAGTTCAACAGCAGTTGAGCTGCAAGATTCTCAGGCTGAGTTGCCTTTTCTTCTCCATTTCTTTGTAAAACAGAGCCACACGTCTGGAGCTGATGTGAGAGTCAACAGGCAAGGCGTGGACGGTGCCAGCACAGCACCTGGCTCTCGCTCAGCCCCGTCCACAGAGGCTCTTTGCTCAGGAACAAAATGGAGGCAGGGCCAGCTCTCTGTTGCAGACTTCTCTGAGTCACCAGGATGCTGGTTTTCTGATAAAAGTCCTCGATTTGGAGAGAAAATACCAAGTTGTCACGTGGAGATAAGCCAGGGGAGAAAAAGGCAGTGTGCTCTCAGCCCTCCCCACGAACTGCTGCGTCCACCTGATGACAGAGACCACCAAGGCCAGGCCTCCTCCTGTGGGCCGCTGGGACCAAAGACACTAGTTCCGTTCCTCCCAGCAGGGCTAAGTCGAGAGGGATCTGGTCAAAAGGGGTGGGAGGGGCATGGACAGAGTGTCAGAGGAGTGGCCTTAGGCCCCTCACCCAGGTACCATGGGAGCAGAGCAGGGGACTGTGGACTCTACAGGGGAAGGTCCTAGAGGGCTTCTCAGAGGAGGTGATGTCAGATTTGGGCTTTGCTGCACGAACATGATCTTCCAGGTGGTTGCAGCACGTGACCCTAGCAGAAGATCCTCTGTAAGTAAGTGCCGAGTCCGCATGGACATGACACTCAGCAGCAGCAGTATGACCAGTATGCAGTGAGCAGGTGGCATTTTCTGGGATTGGGTCCCATGCTAGTGGCATGAAGGTGAATAAGGCAAGCAGGCTAGCGAGTGTGGGTGGGTAGAGAAGGCAGAGGGGGCTGGGAAGAAGCCTATGGGCTGAGGCCAAGGGCCTCACAGTGTGTTGGTGGCAGGTCTTTTTTCAAGGAGCACAGAGCAGGATGAACTGAGCCAAGAATGACCTAGAATGTCAAGACTGGGCTTATTTCTCTAAGGGGAGCAGTGGGAGGGTGGGAAAAGCCCATGGTGGGGCCTGGTGGGCAGAATATTTGATGCAAGTGACTCAGAATTGAGTGTTTAATTTCCCTTTTTGGTTCTCCGGGTTTATCTGGACCCACAGGATGTGTGGTTTGTTGCAGAGACACACAGCTTGTGGCTACACCTGCAATGCTGAGAACAACTGGATCTTGTTCACACTCAGCCAGAGAAGATTCTTGGGTAAGCAGGGAAGTAGGACCCCCACCCATCTCCCCATCCTCACAGCCGTCTGAGGAAAGGATGATTGTCACTAGTTGACAGAAGAAGGAACGGAAGCTCAGAGAAGGGAGGTCGTGGCCGAGGCAGCAGGTAAACAGGGGCAGAGCTGCATGTGGAGGCAGGCATGCTTGGCAGCTTCCTCCCACCCCTGGGCCCCCAGACAGTGCAGAGGGAGGGCGACACCTGCTCAGGTGGGCTCAGCTTGGAAGATGGGCTCCTGAGACGAGCGCCGACACCCCAGAAGGAAGCGGTATGTTGCAGGTCCTCAGCCCTTTGGGAAACTGGAGGAAACGGAGGGAGTGGAGGAGGAAAGAGGAGTCAGAGCCTCTCCTGCTGTGGCCTGGCCACCTTGAGGCTGCCCGCAGGTGCTGCGCTGCAGCTGGTGGAAGGGAGGCTTCCTCTTGAGGTACAAGGAATCCAGGTTTATCATCACCTTGTCTCTTGAATGCCTACTCAGTGCCAGTCCCTGCGGGGGGAACTGAGGCCTGAGAGGAGAGGAAGAAGAGAGCAAGTGGGGAGACGCAGGGCTTGCTACACAGTACCTACACTATGATCTCGGTTTTATAATTTTAAGACAAAAAGTCAAGCTGTGAACACATCAGTATAACAGGAGTGACATGGCCTTTGCTCTATGTGTTTTACAGGCAAAGACGATGCTGGAAACTTTTGGGTTCCTAAAACCATGTTCCCCCTCTCACGTATCCATGTCAGAAAGTCAGAGTGGGCTTCCACTCTGCCCATGGAGAGCTGTGTGACCCTGGGCAAGTCACCTCCCCTGGAATTGTTTCTTCAGTTCTTTCTGTTTTTAAATTTTATTATTTAACTTTTTATTTTTTATAAGCATATAGCTGATTAACATTGCTGTAATAGTTTCAGGTGGACAGAAAAAGGGACTTGGCCATACACATACATGTATCTGTTCTCCTACAAACTCCCCTCCTATCCAGGCAGCCACATAACATTGAGCTGAATTCCATGTAAACCAATACAATATTGTAAAGTAAATAATAATAATGATAATTTTTAAAAAAGAAAAATGCACATCAAAAAGCATATTTTATTTGTTGGAGGGGTGAAGAATGAGGGGAAAGGACAGATAGGGAGTTTAGAATGGACATGTATACACACCAATATNTGTAAACCAATACAATATTGTAAAGTAAATAATAATAATGATAATTTTTAAAAAAGAAAAATGCACATCAAAAAGCATATTTTATTTGTTGGAGGGGTGAAGAATGAGGGGAAAGGACAGATAGGGAGTTTAGAATGGACATGTATACACACCAATATTTAAAATGGATAATCTTCAGTTTCCAACTCAAACTTTTAATATATATATATACTTTTTTTAAAAATTTGAGTATGTCTGGTCCTAGTTGAAACAAATGGGGT
Source organism: Oreotragus oreotragus (assembly GCA_006410675.1). Classification (NCBI taxonomy): domain Eukaryota; kingdom Metazoa; phylum Chordata; class Mammalia; order Artiodactyla; family Bovidae; genus Oreotragus; species Oreotragus oreotragus. Next base: position 30,148 of record SJYX01013106.1, on the reverse strand, counting down.
GAGTTGCTCCGCAGCATGTGGGATCTTAGTTCCTTGACCAGAGAGCAAACCTGTGTGCCCTACATTGCAAGGCGATTTAACCACTGAACCACCAGGGAAGTCCCGTTACTCAAATTTTAAAAACTGGCTTCAGTCTTTTTCTGTGGATTTTAGGCTCTCTCTTGTGAATTTTCACCTTGTTGACTCTCAGTTCAGTTCAGTTCAGTCACTTAGTTGTGTCTGACTCTTTGCGACCCCATGAATTACAACACACCAGATGTCCCTGTCCATCACCAACTCAAACTCACCTCCATCAAGTTGGTGATGCCATCCAACTATCTCATCCTCTGTCATCGCCTTCTCCTCTTGCCCCCAATCCCTCCCAGAATCAGAGTCTTTTCCAATGAGTCAACTCTTCGCATGAGGTGGCCAAAGTACTGGAGTTTCAGCTTTAGCATCATTCCTTCCAAAGAAATCCCAAGGCTGATCTTCAGAATGGACTGGTTGGATCTCCTTGCAGCCCAAGGGACTCTCAAGAGTCTTCTCCAACACCACAGTTCAAAAGCATCAATTCTTTGGTGCTCAGCTTTCTTCACAGTCCAACTCTCACATCCTTACATGGCCACTGGAAAAACCATAGCCTTGACTAGACGGACCTTTGTTGACAAAGTAATGTCTCTGCTTTTGAATATGCTATCTAGGTTGGTCATAACTTTCCTTCCAAGGAGTAAGGGTCTTTTAATTTCATGGCTGCAATCACCACCTGCAGTGATTTTGGAGCCCCCCAAAATAAAGTCTGACACTGTTTCCACTGTTTTCCCCATCTATTTCCCATGAAGTGATGGGACCAGAGGCCATGATCGTAGTTTTCTGAATGTTGAGCTTTAAGCCAACTTTTTCACTCTCCTCTTTCACTTTCATCAAGAGGCTTTTGAGTTCCTCTTCACTTTCTGCCATAAGGGTGGTGTCATCTGCATATCTGAGGTTATTGATATTTCTCCCAGCAATCTTGATTCCAGCTTGTGCTTCCTCCAGCCTAGCGTTTCTCATGATATACTCTGCATATAAGTTAAATAAGCAGGGTGACAATATACAGCCTTGATGTACTCCTTTTCCTATTTGGAACCAGTCTGTTGATTCTAGGTATTGCAAACTGTGTCTGCTGGTCTCTCCTTGTAATCTGACCTGGTTTATGGTGTCCTTTGCACGTTTTAATATTTAGAGAACAAATAAATCAGACTTTCTTTTATGGCTTGTGGGATTTGTGTCTTGACTAGAAAGCTTTCCTCAGTCAATCTTATTTTTAACATTTTTTTCCTAGGGCCTTTGTAGTGTGTTCTTTCTGGCTTACATTTAGATCTCTTTGGGACTTGCTGATTGATTGATTAGAAGCTTTTTCTTTCTTCCTCTTCCTCCTCCTCCTTCCCCTTTCTCCTTTTCTCCTTCTTCTCTTTCAAGCAGGACATATTTAACGGGTACTTTTCTCAATCATGGAGAAGGAAATGGCACCCCACTCCAGTACTCTTGCCTGGAGAATCCCGTGGACAGAGGCGCCTGGTGGGCTGCAGTCCATGGAGTCGCAAAGAGTCGGACACGACTGAGCGACTTCACTTTCACTTTCTCAGTCAAAGTCTTCCCAGGTGGCGCGCGTGGTCAAGAACTTGCCTGCGAATGCAGGAGACACGAGAGATGTGGGTTCAATCCCTGGGTTGGGAAGATCCCCTGATGAAGGACAAGGCAACCCACTCCAGCACTCAGTCAAAAAGGAGCACACCCTTGCTTGTGTCTTCAAAGCAGCCTTCATGGCAATCAGGGGATGACTCCACTCTCTTCCCCCAAAGTGCGCAGCAGCAGATAGGGAACAGAGAGCGAGAGGCTGGAGGGAGCTGGGCCCCACAGCCATGCTTGGCCCTGGATTACAATATGGGGCGTTCTCTGTTGGTCTCTGATAAGCCACTTCCTGGACAGGGTGTTTCTGGGAAATGGGAGGACTTTGGAGAAGCCTGTTCCAGGCTTTGGAATGTCTGAATCAAGGGTCAGGAATGGATCAGATTTTAGATAAGTCCCATGTTTTCCCACAATTCTCTCTTCCTCTGCTCATGTAATAATATCTTGGCTGGAGTCATGAGACATGAGGAAATACAGGTGTTTCCTGCTACCTGAATGTACAGGGTTCCTATGAAAATTTCGCAAATCAAAATGGCATAGAGCACAGACAATCTAGGTTTCACATCACAGTTTATTGGCAGAGGCTAATCTTTTGGAAAGCAGGGGATGCCTATAAAGGGAATACACTCAGAAATCTGATAATACTGTCTGTCAGAAAGAGCGTTTCATCCAGACAGACAAGGAAAACGTATGGAATTACTGCACTGTAGGTAAAACAGGGATTATGCTGTGTCTTTGAGAAGCTGGTTGTTTCATGACCCCATAAGGGGTCTCTACACCTCATATTTTCATACTGTTCATGGGGTTCTCAAGGCAAGAATACTGAAGTGGTTTGCCATTCCCTTCTCCAGTGGACCACATTCTATCAGACCTCTCCACCACAACCCACCTCAAGTTTCGGTGGCCCCCAAACTAAGCATGGCTTAGTTTCATTGAGTTAGACAAAGCTGTGGTCCATGTGATTAGACTGACTAATTTTCTGTGATTATGATTTCAGTATGTCTGCCCTCTGATGCCCTCTTGCAACACCTACTGTCTTATTTGGGTTTCTCTTACCTTGGGCATGGGCTAGTTCTTCACGGCTGATTAAGCAAAGCACCACCGCTGCTCCTTACCTTGGACGAGGGGTATCTCCTCATGCCAGCCCCTCCTGACCTTGAACTTGGAGTAGCTCCTCTCGGCCCTCCTGCTCCCACGCAGCCACCGTGGTGCAGTATGATAGGATACTGAAAGAGGAACTCCCCAGGTCGGTAGGTGCCCAATATGCTACTGGAGATCAGTGGAAAAACAACTCCAGAAAGAATGAAGTGATGGAGCCAAAGCAAAAACAACACCCAGTTGTGGATGTGATTGGTGAAAGAAGCAAGGTCCGATGCTGTAAAGAGCAATACTGCATAGGAATCTGGAATCTCAGGTCCATGAATCAAGGCAAATTGGAAGTGGTCAAACAGGAGATGGCAAGAGTGAATGTTGACATTCTAGGAATCAGTGAACTAAAATGGACTGGAATGGGTGAATTTAACTCAGATGACCACTATATATACTACTGTGGGCAGGAATCCCTCAGAAGAAATGGAGTAGTCATCATGGTCAGCAAAAGAGTCTGAAATGCAGTACTTGGATTCTGTCTCAAAAACAACAAAATGATCTCTGTTCGTTTCCAAGGCAAACCATTCAGTATCACAGTAATCCAAGTCTATGCCCCAACCATTAAGGCTGAAGAAGCTGAAGTTGAATGGTTCTATGAAGACCTATGAGACTTTTTAGAACTAACACCCCAAACAGATGTCATTATAGGGGACTGGAATGCAAAAGTAGGAAGTCAAGAAACACCTGGAGTAACGGCAAATTTGGCCTTGGAGTACAGAGTGAAGCAGGGCAAAGACCAATAGAGTTTTGCCAAGAGAATGCACTGGTCATAGCAAACACCCTCTTCCAACAACACAAGAGAAGACTCTACACATGGACGTCATCAGATGGTCAACACTGAAATCAGATTGATTTTATTCTTTGCAGCCAAAGATGGAGAAGCTCTATACAGTCAGCAAAAACAAGACCAGGAGCTGACTGTGGCTCAGATCATGAACTCCTTATTGCCAAATTCAGATTGAAATTGAAGAAAGTAGGGAAAACCACTAAACCATTCAGTTCAGTTCAGTTCAGGCACTCAGTTGTGTCCGACGCTTTGTGAGCCCATGAATCGCAGCAAGCCAGGCCTCCCTGTCCATCAACATCTCTGGAGTTCACTCAGATTAACGCCCATTGAGTCAGTGATACCATCCTGCCATCTCATCCTCTGTCGTCCCCTTCTCCTCCTGCCCCCAATCCCTCCCAGCAGCAGAGTCTTTTCCAATGAGTCAACTCTTCGCATGAGGTGGCCAAAGTACTGGAGTTTCAGCTTTAGCATCATTCCTTCCAAAGAAATCCCAGGGCTGATCTCCTTCAGAATGGACTGGTTGGATCTCCTTGCAGTCCAAGGGACTCTCAAGAGTCTTCTCCAACACCACAGTTCAAAAGCATCAATTCTTCGGCGTTCAGC
>SJYX01013106.1:0-21176 GCA_006410675.1 Oreotragus oreotragus | reverse complement strand
CATGAGAAACGCTGGGCTGGAAGAAGCACAAGCTGGAATCAAGATTATCAGGAGAAATATCAATCACCTCAGATATGCAGATGATATCACCCTTATGGCAGAAAGTGAAGAGGAACTAAAAAGCCTCTTGATGAAAATGAAAGAGGGGAGTGATAAAGTTGGCTTAAAGCTCAACATTCAGAAAACTAAGATCATGGCATCTTGTCCCATCACTTCATGGGAAATAGATAGGGAAACAGTGTCAGACTTTATTTTTGGGGACTCCAAAATCACTGCAGGTGGTGATTGCAGCCATGAAATTAAAACACGCTTACTCCTTGGAAAAACCATAGCCTTGACTAGACGGACCTTAGTCGGCAAAGTAATGTCTCTGCTTTTGAATATACTATCTAGGTTGGTCATAACTTTTCTTCCAAGGAGTATATGGTTTTTCTTGTGGTCATGTATGGATGTGAGAGTTGGACTGTGAAGAAGGCTGAGTGCTGAAGAATTGATGCTTTTGAACTGTGGTGTTGGAGAAGACTCTTGAGAGTCCCTTGGACTCCAAGGAGATCCAACCAATTATTCTAAAAGAGATCATCCCTGGGATTTCTTTGGAAAGAATGATGCTAAAGCTGAAACTCCAGTACTTTGGCCACCTCATGAGAAGAGTTGACTCATTGGAGAAGACTCTGCTGCTGGGAGGGATTGGGGGCAGGAGGAGAAGGGGACAACCAAGGATGAGATGGCTGGATGGCATCACGGACTCGATGGGCATGAGTCTGAGTGAACTCCGAGAGATGGTGATGAACAGGGAAGCCTGGCTTGCTGCAATTCATGGGGTCTCAAAGAGTCGGACACGACTGAGCGACTGAACTGAACTGAACTGAACTCCTTGGAAGGAAAGTTATGACCAACCTAGATAGCATATTCAAAAGCAGAGACATTACTTTGTCAACAAAGGTCCGTCTAGTCAAGGCTATGGTTTTTCCAGTGGTCATATAAGGATGTGAGAGTTGGACTGTGAAAAAAGCTGAGTGCTGAAGAATTGATCTTTTGAACTGTGGTGTTGGAGAAGACTCTTGAGAGTCCCTTGGGCTGCAAGGAGATCTAACCAGTCCATTCTAAAGGAGATCAGTCCTGGGATTTCTTTGGATGGAATGATGCTAAAGCTGAAACTCCAGTACTTTGGCCACCTCATGCGAAGAGTTGACTCATTGGAAAAGACTCTGATGCTGAGAGGGATTGGGGGCGGGAGGAGAAGGGGATGACAGAGGATGAGATGGCTGGATGGCATCACCGACTCGATGGACATGAGTTTGAGTGAACTCTGGGAGTTGTGATGGACAGGGAGGTCTGTATGCTGTGATTCGTGGGGTTGCAAAGCGTCGGATACGACTGAGTGACTGAACTGAACTGAACACCTCATATTTTAGCCAGGCTCTCTCCAGGAGGGCAGAGGGTGCCCTGCCAGTCCTGGACAGGAGGAGTAGCAGAGGAAAGACAGGGTCCTGTGAGACCCCACGCACTGCAGCCCATCAGGCTCCTCTGTCCGTTTGGGTTTGCCAAGCCAGAATACTGTGTGGGTTACCATGCCCTCCTCCAGGGGATCTTCCCAACCCAGGGATCAAACCCACATCTCCCTCATTGCAGGTGGATTCTTTTCTGACTGAGCCCCAGGGAAACCAAAATGGGTAACAGGGCTTAAGAATTTGTCCATTTGTTTTGAGAAAAAAATGACCACCAAAAGGTTTAATAATATCTCTCTCTTAGGAAATTTATGTCTTGTGCTGCTGCCAGAGTTTTCAGAATTACAGCTTAAAGAGAACTCCAGGAGCTTGGACACAGTACAAAGGGTTGGAGTTAATTGTTAGCTATTTGATTCGAAATGCTAATTGGAGAAGTCTGTGTTTAAATACATTTGGTTGTTAATTTTTTTCTTGACTCCTGTTCCTTTTTGGTTTAGCTCCTTTGTTGTCTCTCCCATCTCCGTCTTGGTCATTTTTCCTTGAGAGCCTCATTTCCCTCTCTGGGGCCTGTGAGCTAGTTAGGTTTTCCTTCCATCAAGCAAGATGAAGGTATAAACCTCTAAGAGAGTGGTGAAGATTAAGTCCCATTCCCAATGAAACACACATGGAACTTTCTAGAAAGGAGCCTGAAGAAAATTAGAGATCAGAGTAGATGAAACAAGGACCTAATTGCCCCTGAGGAAGTATATTCCCTTTCACTTAATTTGGGAATAATAAGATCTGACATAGAAAAAAAATGCAAGCAAAGTTTTATATAAGAAGAGTGTTGCTTACACTATTATTTACATAAGCAATTAGAAACAAGCTAAAGTGCAACAGTCAGTAGAGGACAGTAGAGAGGACTTGGCCCCATCCAGCTTCAGAGCAACCAGGGCAGGGCTGGGTGGACTCCAGGCCCTTGTGGCATAAAGGCTCTTGCAGAAACAAGGAGGGTGTGGGCTGTGGGAGCTGTGTTCCTGATAAAGCAGGAACTTTATCAAGGCAGAGGCTCAAGCAAAGGAAGGACGTTATCATTTGGGAATAAAAAGTCACTTGCCAACTAACAGCTATCCACAAACAAATATTTTTCTATATTAAAGGGAGTGTGAGCTCAGTCCCTTTTTGTGAACTGTGGACTGTAGCCCACCAGGCTCCTCTGTCCAGGCAAGAATACTGGAGTGGGTTCCAATTCCTCCTCCAGGGGATCTAAGTTCTCAACTCGGGTATCCAATCTGAGTCTCTTGCATCTTCTGCGTTGGCAGGCAGATTGTTCACCACTGGATCACCTGGGAAGCCCATTTTAAAGAGAGCAGAGCATAGTCATCACAAACCTCGGATTTGGATGAGAAAGGCTTTAGTTCAAGTCCAGGCTCTGGCACCAGCATGAAAACTTGGACTAACTGAAGTTCAGGTGAATTTCAGGAGCCTGCCTGTCATAGACTCTGGATCACTATTAGTTATTACAGAAGATAGAGAAAATGTTCCCAACCTCATGGAATTTCCAGAGTATTCCTTCCTATCGGTTCTTGTCTTTGATTTTATTGCTCCTGTGACTTCACAGAGGGCTGTCTCCTCTCTGATTACCTTCTCCTTGTGCCCCAACGGGACTCCGACTTGGAGGGAGCTGGTGGGAGATGAGTAACTTTCCCTAACCAGTGGCCAGCAGAGCCCAGGATACAGACAACCATGCTGGATTAAGCCCCTGGCGGCACTGCTGGCCATCCCAGGGGAGCCCAGCAGAGACATTGCCCCTCACTGCTCTCTGCAGCCACTGCTCACTAGTGATGGAGCCCACCATCCATTTTCTCATCCCCAAGGGTGAAGCCACACCTCCTTCAAGCCTGATTCAGACCAAGAGCTGAAGGGACACCTCTGAAACCCTGCTGCTGCCACCACAAGCTTTAACACCTACCCCCCAGGTAATCGGCTGCCTCTTCTCTGGGCAGTTCCTACTTGTGACCTAGCATTGAGGGTGGTGGCTCCAGGCAGAGTTAACATACAGAGGAATCGAGAACCAAGAAGGGGATGGATATGCATCCTGGAGCTCCCCAGAGCGGGGGCATGAAGTTCCCCCAATGGGGGTGTGTCCACAGATCCTCTTTCCCAGTCCTCTCCTTAGGGAGCCATTTTCAAGGTGATTACTTCCTCCCCCACTGCCCTATAACAAGTGACTCAGAAGTGAGGCTGGGACAGCCCATGGGGAGGGGGACAGTAGAAGAAGTCCCGAAGGCCAGATGGGGCAGGGAGAGGAGGTCCCCCATCCCTGGAGCTTCTCCTGCACTCTCTCTTGGTCTGAGCCCCCTCCTGCTCCCAGGCCCTGGGGCGTCAACACAGAGACCTTTCCTCCATCTCATTCCCTGCCACCTACCCAGCTGCTCTGCGAGGGTCAGAGGATCCTGAACCCCCATCTGGTCTTTTCTGCCTCCCACCTGTGTGACCTGGAGCACAGTTACCTGACCTCACCTATAAAGTGGGAATAATATAGGGCTTCCCTGGTGGCTCAGAGGTTAAAGCGTCTGCCTCCAATGCAGAAGACCCGGGTTCGATCCCTGGGTCGGGAAGATCCCCTGGAGAAGGAAATGGCAATCCACTCCAGTATTCTTGCCTGGAGAATCCCATGGATGGAGAAGCCTAGTAGGTTACAGTCCACGGGGTCGCAAAGAGTCGGATACGACTGAGTGACTTCACCTCACCTCACCTTATTGTTATGAGGATGAAATGTAATGTGTGTTCATGGCCTGGGCCAGTGCCTGCCACACAGTAGGTTCTGCTTAGGTGTGGTACTGTCCCCTCTACCTGGAATATGTTCGTTCCAGCTGGAAATTTCTCCCCTCCCCCAGAAACACCCCTTCCCCTAGCTGTGTTAGGGCACCTGTACAGTGCTCCCGTATATAAGCACTGCTTACCAGGTGATTGCCTCATGCAGGTCCTTTTGATCTCAAATATCCCTGCAGATCCCCAGGTGCTCAGTTATTACCACCATGTCCTCTTCTGATAGAATCATACCCTTTGCTCCTCCTGTCCTTCCACAGGCTCTCCAGGGTCCAGGATGCCCCATGACCTCTATCCTAGGGAAGCAGGCCCTTACGGGGAGGGAGAACTTGGACCTCAGCATTCCAGCCCCCCTCCCACTCCCTTCCCCTTGGACATAAACCAGAATGATGAAGAAAGGACTTTAGAGTCAGACCTGGGCTTCTATTTTTCTTTATATCTCAGAGATCTCAGATAAGCTGTTTCTCTTCTGAGCCTTGACTTCTTTCTTTTTTATATTTACTTGGCTACTCTAGGTCTTAGTTTCCTCAGCCTGGGGGATTTTTAGCTGTGGCCTGTGAAGTCTTAGTTGCAATATGTGGGTTCTAGCTCCCTGACCAAAAATTGAACCCTGGCCCCCAGCATTGCAAGCGCAGAGTCTTAGCCACTGGACCACCTGTGGCTTGTCCAGTGAAGTCGCTTAGGCTTGATGTCTTCATTTCTGAAATGGGTACCTCCCTCCTGGAGTGGATGTAAAATTAAACTTAAATTTGTAACTGCTTATAAAGACCTCAGTGAACTTCTCTGGTGACCCAGCGGTTAAGTCTCTGCACTTCCAGCGCAAGGAGCATAGGTTCGATCATCGGTCGGGGGACTAAGATCCTACATGCTGCAAAGAGTGACCGAAAAAAAAAAAAATCTCAGCATCACACGCTTTCACAGTGAATCCCTGCTCTCCACAACCACCAGGCAGGAAACAGCGTTTGCTTTCCTTACTCTGGTCCCTTCTGAGTTGAATCCTTGCCATTCTCTCAGCTTCCTGTTTCCGAGAAAAGGATGTGTGGTCAAACTGGGTAAGCCACTGCAGAAAAACCCAGGTTTCCTATAACAGGCTCCCAGGAGCCTCGGTGTGCATTTGAGCACCATTCCCCACCAACCCCTGCTTTTTTTTTTTTTTTAAATCCTGCCTTTATTTATTTATTTATTGTTAATTTATTTAATTGGAGGCTAATTCCTTTATAATATTGTATTGGTTTTGCCATACATCAACATGAATCAGCCATAGGTATACGTATGTTCTCTCCCTCATGAACCTTCATCCCACCCCAACCTAAATACAGTCCCACCTCTCTAGGTTGTCACTGAGCACTGGGAAACCCACTTTATACCAACATCATTCTACTAGAGATACTTGAGTTAAAAAAAAAAAAAAAAAACACAAAAAGCCCAAATGACAAAGGTCGTGTATGGTGTCACTGAGGACCTCTTACATCCCAGGCTTCAAGCCAAGAGCAGGGATGAAGTGGTTTTGGGGTTGGAGAAGGGGCAGCAGGGAACGAGCCCAGAGTGGACAAGTAACTAAGGTCGCACAGTCACGAAGTGCCAGGGCCTGTGCACCCCCAGCTGATCTGAACCCACTAAAACCAGGTCTGCACAGCAGTTCTGAACCTGGACTGTCCTCTGTATTGGCCAGCCTAGGGGTGGGGCTGACATTGAGGCTGGTGCCCAGGGACTTACTCTGCGTGAGCTCAGTTTTCCTTTAGGGAGTATCTTGGATACTGGAGGGAGAGTGGGGTTATAACTCAGTGACCCACGATCTCAGACTGGGGACTGGGATCTACAGAGGTGATAATAGCCAGGCCTCACTGATCAGTGATCCTGGGGACATGGGGACAGGGGGAGGAGGAACATGGCCTGTGAAAGCAGGATTATTGTCCCCATTTGACAAATGGAGAAACTGAGGCACAGAAAGATTGGGTAACAGATCCAAGATAGCTGAGCCTGGATTCAGAACTACCCTTTCCATGTCCCCACTGGCTCAGCAGGTAAAAGAATCCACCTGCAATGCAGGAGACACAGGGAACATGGGTTTGATCTCTGAGTCTGGAAGATCCTTGGAGGAGGGTATGAAAACCCACGCCAGTATACTTGCCTGAAAAAATCCCAGGGATGGAGGAGCCTGGTGGGCTATAGTCCATGGGGTTGCAGAGTCAGACACAACTGAGCCACCAAGCACGAGAACATTCCTCTGAAGGGTAAAGGGCGGGAGTGACTAAGAGATGCCCAGGCTCCTCATGGGTTCCCAGACCACCCAGGGCGTGGGCGGGTGACCCCAGAAGACAGCAACCGTGGGGTGCATGGTTTCCTCCAGGCACCAGCATTCCCTCGTAAGGATGGACCCTAATTTCCCTGTTGCCGTTTAGTCGCTCAGTCGTGTCTGACTCTTTGTGACCCCATGGACTGTAGCCCGCCAGGCTCCTCTGTCCACGCGATTTCCCAGGCAAGAATACTGGAGTGGGTTGCCATTTCCTTCTTCAGGGAACCTTCCCAACCCAAGGGTCAAACCTGTGTCTCTTGCATTGGCAGGGGGATTCTTTACCGCTGAGCCATCAGGGAAGCCCACACCTAATTTACCTACCTATGCCTGAATGTGTGTATTGTTATTAGGTTTCCTCAATTTTTAAAAATATAGTAAGAACAATGCTGGAATGCTATCAGTTCTGGGAGACCATGGTCCCCTTGGGAAACTGCCGTGTCCCAGAGCACCAAGTTTGCCTTTACTGGCCTCCGCCAGATTCCCCATTGGCAAGAAAATAGCTGCTGTCCCTGATCCAGGGAAGCTATGAGTCATCCATGGCAAACACAGAACACGGAAGATTCCTTTCCCAGCCGATCAGGTCAACACGTCCATGTACCTGCATTAAGGTATGAGGGCAAACTAGAAACCCACAGAGGCTTCTCACCAAGGCCAGTACATCTGGCAGGTCTACGCCGCTCCCCTGGAGATTGCGAAGGACGTGGGAGCAGCTTGTCACCGGCAAGGGTCAAGTCTCACAAGCAGTGTGGAGAATTTGCTGTCTGGAAATACTTTTGGGTGGGTGGGCGTCTCTTCTTTTGGTCCCTCCATTATTACCTGCCAATCCAACATGTAGGGGAAAGATCTAATGTTGGGGGACTCCATTTAGTTTGAGAAATCAAGGAAGTCTTCCCTGAAGAAGTGGCATTTGGGCTCACATTTGAAGACTGAGCGAGGGTGGAGGAGGATCAAGAAGAAAGTGGTGGTTAGAGGCCCGGCACCAGTTAAGATCAGAAAACCTGAGGTCAGCAACCTGGAAGCCAGTTCATGGGAGTTAGAAAGGGAACGGATGGGGCTGCCGCACAGGCCACCCCAGCTTCCCTACCCCAGGAGTCGTGCTGAATCCTCTGCAGGGGCTGCCTTGTGAGCACCGGACTTTGCCAGCAGCCTCTGAAGGGACGGGAGGTGGCACTGTCGGCACACACATCGTTGCTGTTGGAGCCACTTGTCTGCAGCCCCAGGGGACCAGGAGAACAAAGCCTGCTGAGTGGCTGCTTCTGACATTAGCCGTTAAAGGAGAGGTAGGGCAGGGAGGGACCCAGGGTGGCACCGGGAAGGAGCCCCAGGGGCAGGATGCGGGCACACAAGAGACCCTGGGGGCTCCCCTAAAGTCTCAGAAGAATCTGATAGGTGCTGGGACCCAGCAAAACAGGAGGAGTGGAGCCAGAGAAACACTGCTTTGTGACTCTGTCTTGCCCACAACTGAAGTGAAGTGTGAAGTGTTAGTTGCGCAGTCATGTCCGACTCTTTGTGACCCCACGGACTGTAGCCCCCCAGGCTCCTCTTCCGTGGGATTTCCCAGGCAGGAATACTGGAGGGGGTTGCCATGCCCTCCTCCAGGGGATCTTCCTGATCCAGGGATCAAATTCTGGCTTCCTGTGTTGCAGGCAGATTCTTTACTATCTGAGCCACAGGGAAGTCCTGGAGGGCCAGAGAAGCAGGTTACATACTGCTTTACCATCCAGGTTGGGCCTGTGGGACTCACACCTCCCAGCAGGGTGGGCTGGTTTGCCCAAGATGAGAACAGGCCACATTCCGTTTGGGTCGGGTCCAGATGAGAAAGGCACTCAGAGCTCCTCTGGCCTCAGACCTGCCCACTGACCTGAGGTCGCTCACCCCCTCAACCCCCTGCTGAGTAGGACCCCTCTGTGTATTTCCACCTTCTCTCCGGGGTTCCTGCCTCCTTCCCAATGTCCAGCTGTCCCTCTGGGCGGGGTGGTGGTTCTCAAAATCTTTGTGGTTTTCAGAAGAGCTGTTGGCTATATTCTTGTGATTACTCCCCCGCCTTCCAGATACAAGACAGGATTCTACCTTCTGTCTTACCTACGGTGCGTTGGGAACGTATCACCAGTTCTAACCAATGAGTTTTTTTTAAGATTTTTTTTTAATATGGGCCATATTTTAAAGTCTTATTGAGTTTGTTACAGTATTGCTTCTGCTTCATGTTTTGGTTTCTTGGGGCCCCAGGCGTATGACATCTTAGTTTCCTGAATCAGGGATGAAACCCACACCCCCTGCATTGGAAGGTGAAGTCTTAACCACTGAACTGCCAGCGAAGTCCCTGACCTACGAATTTTGAATGCAAATGTTATGTGTCATTTCTAAGCCACATCTCATTTAATCTTGATTAGAAGACCCTTTTCCTCTACTATGACCACCAGTGATGTGCCAGCAACTGGCTGCTCCCTTATCCTGGGTCCAGGAGAGAAGGCTACAGGAACAGAATTGCACCTGACCCATGGTGGATATGTAGTGTGAGCAAGAAATAAATGTGGTTGTTGTAAACCACTGAGATTCGTGGGCTGTTTGTTACTACAGCATAACCTTGACTATCCTGACTGATACAAGCAAAACCCTGGAGATATAATACTATTTGCAGAGCACGGTAAAAGGTACCTATTTTTAAATTTCGACATAAAGTAGGATTACTAGTAGTAATGAGTGTCATTTATAGAGTGCTTATTATGTGTCAGGCATTCTACTAGGCTCTTTGGCAAATGTTTCCTCATTAATTCTCACTATGGATTCAGGACTGCATGGCTGTTTAGTATTTTCTCACTGCAGAGATCAGGGGACAGAGGTACAGGGAGAATGATGGTCAAGGCCATAGCTAGTAAGTGGCAGAAATGAGATTCAAATGCAGGATCCTCTGACCCCAAAGCCCTCACTCTTTCCACCACTCAGCTGCCATTACATGTAAAGTAGAATTAGACCTATCAAGGAAAAAAGAAACTCACGCATTTAACAAAGAAATTATCTCTTAATAGGAAGAACATTAACATCTGCCTTTTTTACTAAACTGAACATGAAAACTGATCTTGACAGGCTGAACAAAGATGCTTGCTCTCTGGTGTGATGTTTGACAAGGGAGTCATATTCTCCCGTGATTGGATTCTACTGGATAATAGGCTGCTGCTGCTGCTGCTGCTAAGTCGCTTCAGTCGTGTCCGACTCTGTGCGACCCCATAGACGGAAGCCCACCAGGCTCCCCCATCCCTGGGATTCTCCAGGCAAGAACATTGGAGTGGGTTGCCATTTAATAGGCAGCACGTACCAAAGGCTGAACAAAAAATGTAAGGTGATGATTCTGTCCATCACTTCACATTTTGCAGTGGGATGGTCTGAGGTCTTGTGGCCCCCAGAGGGAACTCTGGGGAGAGAAGACCCAGGCGCCCTGCTTGTTCATGGTCTCCTGCCTGCCTTGGATGCCCTCCCTCTCCCCTCTGAGCTGCTGATGCTTGAGGACTCAGCTCCACCATTGTTGCATTGGAAGCCCTCTCGGGCCCGCCACGTCACCCCACTGTGATGTGCAGAAGTTACCTGGGCATGTGGCATGAGGTCTCACTCCCTACACAGGAGCACTCCTTGCAGGCAGCAATGCACTCTTTCTGTTTTAAAATGAAACTCTATTTCACATCTGTAGAACATAATAGAGGGAGATCCCATGTACCTTTTACCCCTCTCTGGGAAGTCGCTCAGTCGGGTCTGACTCTTTGCGACCCCATGGGCTATAGCCCACCAGGCTCCTCCATCCATGGAATTTTCCAGGCAAGAGTACTGGAGTGGGTTGCCATTTCCTTCTCCAGAGGATCTTCCCCACCCAGGGATCGAACCTGGGTCTCCCACATTGCAAGCAGATGCTTTTACCATCCCAGTTACCCAGTTTCCTTCAATGGTAACACCTGGCAAAATGTTTAAATGTTGGCAGATAAACACGTAAATGCTGTATATGCAAACACACACACTCACAGAGATTTAGCACACATCCGGCCAGTTATCTACTTTGGGACTAAAGGCTGCTATCTTTTATTGTACCAAATACTGCTTCTTTTGCCTCCTGTTTGCTATCACAGCCAGGACATCAACACTGATGGATCAAGATACAGTCTTTTCACCCCCTCAAGGATCCCTCGTGTTGCCCTTTCATAGCCTACTTCTTTGTCAACTCCATCTCTCCCTAGTCTTTGGCATTACCCAGTCTCCTCTTTATGCCCATAATTTTGTCTTTTTGAGAATGTTATATAAACGGAATCATGCAGTATGAAACTTTGGGGGGTTGCCTTTTCACACTCAGCATAATTTACTGGAGAGTCACATAGATTGCTGCGTGTACCAACCGTTCCATCCCTTTTGTTGCTGAGTCATATTCCAGGATGTAGACTTATTACTGTCTGTTTGACCTCTCACTTTTCAAAGGCTCATTCGTTGTTAAATCACCAGGACCTCATAGATGGATACTTGCATGCAAAATAAGTCCCAGCATTAGTTGTGATCAGGAGCATGGGTTCTGGAGTTTTGATTCACCGTACACATGAGCTTGACCAAATTCCTTGACCTCTGTATTCCTCAGTTTTCTCATCTGCAAAATGGGAATGACTGCAGTGCCTATCTTACACAGCTGTTATGAAAATTAAATAAATCAATACTTGTTTTGTGCTTAGCCCAAAGCCTGGCTGATGAGATGAACTCAGAAATTAAAAATATAGTACAATAACTAATAATAAGCAGTCACTGAACTGAGTTGAAAACCTGGAAGAAGAAAATTCAAACTTGCCAAATATTCAAGTTAGGAAGGGGTAGCCTACTGTAAAAGGAATTATTCTTTTTTTCCTAGAGGCTTCACAGGGTTTTTCTCTAGATATCAAGCTTCCACAGACCCCTTGAAATAGAAATATTTGAAAACTATCAAGTAGAACCCATTGGCAATGCCAGGTCCTATTGAACGCAGTCCACAGCCTCTCTGAACAAAGATGAGCTGATGCACTTGAGCGATATTTATTGTGCTCCTACTGTGCATGCCAGGCATTCATCTAGGTGCTCGGAATGCAGCACTGAATAAAATAGACAACCCCTGTCCTTATGACAGGTAATAAAAGAGGAAGCCCTCCTTTACCTCACCCTGGGTTAGGAGGCAAGGATGTGACTCAGAAAGAGGGAGAAAAGATACACTGTGGGTGGACCCAAGAGAATGTGGGCATACCCTCTTGCTTTGGCTTTAAAGAAATAAGACTGGTTCTCATCCTCCTGACTTGATCACATGTGGCCTGCTTGCAGGCAGGGGAATGCACTTTTTTAAACCATCTGGTGCTCTCCCCACCCCTACCCTACATACCCCCTTCTTTGTCATATGACTGGGGGACACTGTGCTGCAGCCACAAAAGGTAACTGGACTGGGCCCCATGGCAGCTCTCATCACTTCCCCCTGTGCCTGAGCCCAGAGACTGGTGGGAGAGCTGCAGTCCAGCTGCAGTCTGGCCACAGGTTCCTCCAAGAGCTGCTAACTGGCCCATGACCTTGGCCTCATTAGCTTGGTACTATCCACCTGAGCTGCCTGGATTGGGGCCAGCCAGGGAAATTAGCTCAGACCCACAGGCCCTTGGGAGAGGTGTCAGGCAAAAATAGACCAGAGAAAGCCAGAGAATCCTTGAGCAGGCGGACCTGTGGAGGTCATCAGCTCCAGCATCGTCCTTGCTCTCCAGATGGAGGCTGGGGGCAGGGAGGCGATGGGGCTGGGCCAAGGTCATCCTGAGATGACCTTGTGTGGAGCTGAGGTGACAATGAGGGCCACCAGACTTCCAAAGTCCCATTATTCCCTCCCCTGTGCCTCCCATAGGGCTGTGGGCAGGAAGGGGTGGAAGGACAATAAGAATTACAGATAACGAAACAGTTCATCGGAGGCTGTCTGTTGTTTCTGGTGGGGGTGTCAATTGCACAGAAAGAGTAAGAAGAATAACGAGTGTCCACCTACTCTTCTGGGCCCTCTCCCCAAGAGGGATCTGTGTTAACAGCTCCGGTGGAGCTATACAGGAGATAACCCATGCATACACCAGCAGACACGCATGCGTGTCTGCGTGCATGTGCACTGATATACACTGAGCAACATCCCTCCAAGTATGGCATCAGATCATCCTACTTTACATAGGTTGTGTGCCTTGTCTCACCCAATTCATAACATATCTGGACATCTTTTATTAACTGGTTCAGGTGTACCCCCTTTTTAACGGCGACTTGGTATTCCATTCTATGGATGAGCCATAAGGTATCTAACCAGACCCCAAAAGTAGATGGTTGCAGCATGTGAGTGTGGCTCAGTGTAGCAGAAATGGAGAAAGTTATAAGAAATAAGTCCACAAAAGCGGGTGGTGGGGAAATTGCTATCGGGCTTAGTTATCAGCTATGCAACTTCATGCATGTGATGAATTTCACTCCAGTATTGAATATCAACTGTTTACCTCATTATCTGTAGAACTTACAATGACTTGCTTGGGGAGCTTGCCATTAGAATTCCATTTACAGTGAAGCCCAGAGATGGTGGCTCAACTGTTAAAGAATCCACCCACAGTGCGGGAGACCTGGCTTCGATCCCTGGGTTGGGAAGATCCCCTGGAGAAGGGAACGGCTACCCACGCCAGTATTCTGGCCTGGAGAATTCAGGCCATTCTATACAGTCCACGGGGTCACAAAGAGTCGGACACGACTGAGCGTCTTTCACTGTTACCTTCCGGAGATGAAGTTAGTTCCGTAGGGCCAAAGCTTCTGGCCCAGAGCCCATGTCCTGTGTCTGCAAGCTGTGGGCGGTCAGGCTTCCTTCTGCACGAAGTGATGAGCCCTCCCCTCACACCTGCCTTCTCTAACGGCCCCTTCTCAGTGATTAGTCCTTTTCTCCCAGCCGACCTGCCCCAGGTCCAGGGGGCTCCAAGCTGCATGGGTGAGCTCAGACCCAGGGCAAGGTGGGAACCTTCTTAATAGGAAGAGCCTGTTAGTCCAGCCAGTGCTAAACTAGGGCAGCGGCAGGCAGGAGTGGACTGGGCCTCTGCTCAGACCCTGGGCATTGTCCAGCCTGACTTCTGCCTGCCTTTGGAAAGCAGCTCAGTTCACCAACTATCTTGGGTGTCCAAGAGGCCGCTGTGGGGTCACCATGGTGACTGAAACCATGTTTCCTCCTGTATGGATCTTCTATTCTTCACTCAGCTCCTCCTATCCCCCTGCAGCCTAACCTAAGGACCACCTCTGGCTTGGTCAAACCTCCTGCTTTTGTGTGTGGTGGGAAGACGCTTCCACAACCATTACACCAGGACCACTTTGGATGACATATACCTCTCCTCCCATAGCTCATTGCTGGAGCCCTGTGTCCCAGCATGCCCTGGCTTGGCTTCTCCAACATGAGACTGTTTCCCAGCAGGTCGGCAAACATGTGATGAGTACCCAAAGAAAAAAATGAAAACAGACCCCCACCGCACACCATAAAAAAAAATCAGTTACAGGTATAATGTGAAAGGCAAAACTTTAAGACTTTTAGAAGAAAAATACAGAATAATATTTCTATGCTCTTGGGGCAGGGCAAGGATTTCTGAAGACATGAAAAGCACAAATCATACAAGATCAATACATTTGAATGCATACAAATAAATCAGAAGATGAATTTCCCACCATACAGAGAGGAGAAATTTTCAAACTAGAGATATTTTCAACACCTGAGTGATGTAAGATTAATCTCTAAAATATAAAAGGCATTCCTCAAATCATTAGGAAAAGACAAACTAAGGGAAAGACAGACAAAAGGCACAAAGAGGCATTCAGAGACAATGACCAACAGAGGTCATTAGAAAGTGAGAAATGCTCAGTAAAACCACAATTTGACCTTGTACTGCCTGATCCTTGTATTTCACTGCTGCCCCCTGGTGGCTGTCAGGAACCTCAGTTCAGTTCAGCTCAGTCGCTCAGTCACTCAGCCATGTCTGACTCTTTGCAACCCCATGGACTGCAACACACCAGGCCTCTCTGTCCATCACCAACTCCCGGAGTTTACTGAAACTCATGTCCATTGAGTCGGTGATGCCATCCAGCCACCTCATCCTCATCCCCTTTTCCTCCCACCTTCAATCTTTCCCAGCATCAGGGTCTTTTCCAATGAGTCAGTTCTTAGCTTCAGGTGGCCAAAGTATTGGAGCTTCAGCTTCAGCATCAGACCTTCTGATGAATATACAGGACTGATTTCCTTTAGGATGGACTACTGGTTGGATCTTCTTGCAGTCCAAGGACTCTAAACAGTCTTCTCCAGCACCACAGTTCAAAAGCATCAATTCTTTGGCGCTCACCTTTCTTTGTAGCCCAAATCTCACATCCACACATGACTACTGGAAAAACCATAGCTTTGATAAGACAGATTTTTGCTGGCAAAGTAATGTCTCTGCTTTTTAATATGCTGTCAAATTTGGTCAGAACTTTTCTTCCAAGGAGCAAGCGTCTTTTGATTTCATGGCTGCAGGCACCATCTGCAGTGATTTTGGAGACCCCTCAAAAAAGTCTTTCACTGTTTCCATTGTTTCCCCATCTATCTGCCATGAAGTGATGTTGATGCTTTTGAACTGTGGTGTTGGAGAAGAGTCTTGAGTGTCGCTTGGACTGCAAGAAGATCCAACCAGTCCATCCTAAAGGAGATCAGTCCTGGGTGTTCATTGGAAGGACTGATGTTGAAGCTGAAACTCCAATACTTTGGCCACCTCATGCAAAGAGTTGACTCATTGGAAAAACTCTGATGCTGGGAAGGATGTGGGGCAGGAGGAGAAACGAACAACAGAGGATGAGATGGCTAGATGGCATCACCAATTCAATGGACATGGGTTTGGGTAGACTCCGGGAGTTGGTGATAGACAAAGAGGACTGGCGTGCTGTGATTCATGGGGTCACAAAGAGTCGGACACGACTGAGCGACTGAACTGAACTGATGGGACCAGATGTCATGATCTTAGTATCTGAATGTTGAGCTTTAAGCCAACTTTTTCACTCTCCTCTTTCAATTTCATCGAGAGGATCTTTAGTTTTTCTTCGCTTTCTGCCATAAGGGTGGTGTCATCTGCATATCTGAGGTTATTGATATTTCTCCCAGCAATCTTGAATCCAGCTTGTGCTTCATCCAGCCCAGCATTTCTCATGATGTACTCTGCATATAAGTTAAATAAGCAGGGTGACAATATACAGCCTTGACGTATTCCTTTCCCTATCTGGAACCAGTCTGTCGTTCCATGTCCAGTTCTAACTGTTGCTTCTTGACATACATACAGATTTCTTAGGAGGCAGGTCAGGTGGTCTGGTATTCCCATCTCCTGAAAAATATTCCAGTTTGCTGTGATCCACACAGTCAAAGACTTGGCATAGTCAATACAGCAGAAGTAGATGATTTTTGGAACTCTCTTGCTTTTTCGATGATCCAATGGATGTTGGCAATTTGATCTCTGGTTCCTCTGCCTTTTCTAAATCCAGCTTGAACATTTGGAAGTTCACAGTTCATGTACTGTTGAAGCCTGGCTTGGAGAATTTTTAAGCATTACTTTGCTAGCATGTGAGATGAGTGCGATTGTGTAGTAGTTTGAGCATTCTTTGACACTGCCTTTCTTAGGGATTGGAATGAAAACTGACCTTTTCCAATCCTGTGGCCACTGCTGAGTTTTCCAAATTTGCTGGCATACTGAGTGTAGCACTTTCACAGCATCATCTTTCAGGATTTGAAATAGCTCAACTTGAATTCCATCACCGTCACTAGCTTTGTTCATAGTGATGCTTCCTAAGGCCCACTTGACTTCACATTCCAGGATGTCTGGCTCTAGGTGAGCGATCACACCATCATGATTATCTGGGTGGTGAAGATCTTTTTAGTATAGTTTTTCTGTGTATTCTTGCCACCTCTTCTTAGTATCTTCTGCTTCTGTTAGGTCAATACCATTTCTGTCCTTTATTGAGCCCATCTTTGCATGAAATGTTTCCTTGGTATCTCTAATTTTCTTGAACAGATCTCTAGTCTTTCCCATTCTATTGTTTTCCTCTGTTTCTTTGCATTGCTCACTGTGGAAGGCTTTCTTATCTCTCCTTGCTATTCTTTGGAACTCTGCATTCAAATGGGTATATCTTTCCTTTTCTCCTTTGCTTTTCTCTTCTTTTCTAGTCACAGATATTTGTAAGGACTCGTGAGACAGCCATTTTGCTTTTTTGCATTTCTTTTTCTTGGGAATGATATTGATCCCTGCCTCCTGTACAATGTCATGAACCTACGTCCATAGTTCATCGGGCACTTTTTCTATCAGATCTAATCCCTTGAATCTATTTCTCACTTCCACTGTATAATTTTAAGTGATTTGATTTAGGTCATACCTGAGTGGTCTAGTGGTTTCCCCTACTTTCTTCAATTTAAGTCTGAATTTGGCAATAAAGTGTTCATGATCTGAGCCACAATCAGCTCCCAGTCTTGTTTTTGCTGACTATATAAAGCTTCTCCATCTTTGGCTGCAAAGAATATAATCAATCTGATTTCGGTATTAACCATCTGGTGCTGTCCATGAGTAGAGTCTTCTCTTGTGTTGTTGGAAGAGGGTGTTTCCTATGACTGGTGCGTTCTCTTGGCAAAACCTTTAGCCTTTGACCTGCTTCATTCTGTACTTCAAGGCCAAATTTGCCTGTTACTCCAGGTATCTCTTGACTTCNTAGCACTTTCACAGCATCATCTTTCAGGATTTGAAATAGCTCAACTTGAATTCCATCACCGCCACTAGCTTTGTTCATAGTGATGCTTCCTAAGGCCCACTTGACTTCACATTCCAGGATGTCTGGCTCTAGGTGAGCGATCACACCATCATGATTATCTGGGTGGTGAAGATCTTTTTAGTATAGTTTTTCTGTGTATTCTTGCCACCTCTTCTTAGTATCTTCTGCTTCTGTTAGGTCAATACCATTTCTGTCCTTTATTGAGCCCATCTTTGCATGAAATGTTTCCTTGGTATCTCTAATTTTCTTGAACAGATCTCTAGTCTTTCCCATTCTATTGTTTTCCTCTGTTTCTTTGCATTGCTCACTGTGGAAGGCTTTCTTATCTCTCCTTGCTATTCTTTGGAACTCTGCATTCAAATGGGTATATCTTTCCTTTTCTCCTTTGCTTTTCTCTTCTTTTCTAGTCACAGATATTTGTAAGGACTCGTGAGACAGCCATTTTGCTTTTTTGCATTTCTTTTTCTTGGGAATGATATTGATCCCTGCCTCCTGTACAATGTCATGAACCTACGTCCATAGTTCATCGGGCACTTTTTCTATCAGATCTAATCCCTTGAATCTATTTCTCACTTCCACTGTATAATTTTAAGTGATTTGATTTAGGTCATACCTGAGTGGTCTAGTGGTTTCCCCTACTTTCTTCAATTTAAGTCTGAATTTGGCAATAAAGTGTTCATGATCTGAGCCACAATCAGCTCCCAGTCTTGTTTTTGCTGACTATATAAAGCTTCTCCATCTTTGGCTGCAAAGAATATAATCAATCTGATTTCGGTATTAACCATCTGGTGCTGTCCATGAGTAGAGTCTTCTCTTGTGTTGTTGGAAGAGGGTGTTTCCTATGACTGGTGCGTTCTCTTGGCAAAACCTTTAGCCTTTGACCTGCTTCATTCTGTACTTCAAGGCCAAATTTGCCTGTTACTCCAGGTATCTCTTGACTTCTTGTTTTTGCATTCCAGTGCCCTATAATGAAAAGGACATCTTTTTGGGGTGTTAATTCTAGAAGGTCTTGTAGGTCTTCATAGAACCATTCAACTTCAGCTTCTTCAGCATTACTGGTCAGGGCATAGCCTTGGATTACCGTGATATTGAATGGTTTGCCTTGGAAACGAACAGAGATTATTCTGTTGTTTTTGAGACTGCATCCAAGTACTGCATTTCAGACTCTTGCTGACTATGATGGCTACTCCATTTCTTCTAAGGGATTCCCACCCACAGTAGGAGATACAATGGTCATCTGAGTTAAATTCACCCATTCCAGTCCATTTTAGTTCGCTGAGTCCTAGAATGTCGATGTTCACTCTTGTCCCCTCCTGTTTGACCACTTCCAATTTGCCTTGATTCATGGACCTGACATTCCAGGCTCCTGTGCAGTATTGCCCGGTATAGCATTGGACTTGACTTCCCTCACCAGTCACATCTACAACTGGGTATTGTTTTTCCTTTGGCTCCATCCCTTCACTCTTTCTGGAGTTTTTTCTCCACTGACCTCCAGTAGCATATTGGGCACCTACCGACCTGGGGAGTTCACCTAAGATGGGACCTCACCTGTGGACGTCTCTACACACGTGCATTTCTCACAAAGGCGGCAGTGGACACGGGGGCTCAGGAAACACTGCTTTAGGTGACTGATTGCTTCTTTTTAAAGGCAGTTCAAAGTCAAGCGTGACCTAACATACTTAGGAGCCAGAGGAGCAAGCGCAGGAGGATGAGTGTTGCCAGCCTAGATGCAGAAGCAGAGGGCGAGAACCACCCCAGGCTTGTGAACAGCACTGTGTCAGCAGTGGGCTCCCCATCAGGGAGGAGGCCAAGGGCAGCCTTGCTCATCAAGGAAAGCTCAGTTCAGTTCAGTTCAGTTGTGTCCGACTCTTTGCGACCCCTTGAATCGCAGCACGCCAGGCCTCCCTGTCCATCACCATCTCCCGGAGTTCACTCAGACTCACGTCCATCGAGTCCGTGATGCCATCCAGCCATCTCATCCTCGGTTGTCCCCTTCTCCTCCTGCCCCCAATCCCTCCCAGCAGCAGAGTCTTTTCCAATGAGTCAACTCTTCTCATGAGGTGGCCAAAGTACTGGAGTTTCAGCTTTAGCATCATTCCTTCCAAAGAACACCCAGGGCTGATCTCCTTCAGAATGGACTGGTTGGATCTCCTTGCAGTCCAAGGGACTCTCAAGAGTCTTCTCCAACACCACAGTTGAAAAGCATCAATTCTTCGGTGCTCAGCCTTCTTCACAGTCCAATTCTCACATCCATACATGACCACAGGAAAAACCATAGCCTTGACTAGATGGACCTTAGTCGGCAAAGTAATGTCTCTGCTTTTGAATATACTATCTAGGTTGGTCATAACTTTNTGGTTGGATCTCCTTGCAGTCCAAGGGACTCTCAAGAGTCTTCTCCAACACCACAGTTGAAAAGCATCAATTCTTCGGTGCTCAGCCTTCTTCACAGTCCAATTCTCACATCCATACATGACCACAGGAAAAACCATAGCCTTGACTAGATGGACCTTAGTCGGCAAAGTAATGTCTCTGCTTTTGAATATACTATCTAGGTTGGTCATAACTTTTCTTCCAAGGAGTAAGCGTCTTCTAATTTCATGGCTGCAGTCACCATCTGCAGTGATTTTGGAGCCCCCCAAAATAAAGTCTGACACTGTTTCCACTGTTTCTGCATCTATTTCCCATGAAGTGATGGGACCGGATGCCATGATCTTCATTTTCTGAATGTTGAGCTTTAAGCCAACTTTTTCACTCTTTCACTTTCTGCCATAAGGGTGGTGTCATCTGCATATCTGAAGTTATAGATATTTCTCCCGGCAATCTTGATTCCAGTTTGTGTTTCTTCCAGTCCAGCGTTTCTCATGATGTACTCTGCATATAAGTTAAATAAGCGGGGTGACAATATACAGCCTTGACGTACTCCTTTCCCTATCTGGAACCAGTCTGTTGTTCCATGTTCAGTTCAAGAGAAACAGCTTATCTGAGATCTCAGAGATGTAAAGAAAAATAGAAACCCAGGTCTGACTCTAAAGTTGGGATCTTCACCATTCTGATTTATGTCCAAGGGGAAGGAGATGGGAGGGGGGCTGAAACACCGAGGTCCAAGTTCTCCCTCCCTGTAAGGGCCTGCTTCCCTAGGATAGAGGTCATGGGGCACCCTGGATCCTGGAGAGCCCGTGGAAGGACAGGAGGAGCAAAGGGTATGATTCTATCAGAAGAGCACATGGCCATTTGCAATTCATTTACGTTTTTATCATGCGATTCTTCTGAAGAGGGACAGAGTTATTATTTTATTATGTAGACAGAGAAATAGGCAAAGGCAGGGATGTGACTTGTTCCAGATCACACAAGTCAGTGAAAGAAGTAAGGCTCAAAAATCATTTCAGACAAGCTCCTGACAAGCAGACTCTCCTGCAGACAACAACCACACACTCTAGACCTGGTACAAAGTAGAAAACACAAAAGTACAGAGTGCGAAACCGCCACGTGAGGGCTCAGGAGAAACAGAACAGGAAGATTTTCAGGAGAGCCAAAGACAGATTGAATGATGGCCAAGGATGAGGTAGTCATTTTTTGTGGATTTCCCTTGAAGGCAACTGCAGTTCTTGGACGGATAGAAGTGACTGAAATTAAGTCTGCTACCCTTCTGGCCTGAAAGAACCCCAAGGACAGAGCCCAGTATTGGCAGCAATCCTCAGTCTTCCCCAGCATCAGGCTCTTTTCCAGGGACTCATCTCTTCACATCAGGTGGTCAAAGTATTCTTGCCGCAAGAAGCCCATGAACATGAACAGTACGAACCGTATGAAAAGGTGGTGCACTT
>SJYX01013105.1:80538-92445 GCA_006410675.1 Oreotragus oreotragus | reverse complement strand
TTTACCCATCTGCCAAAACGTCTTTCTATCCATCCGCCTGCTCTAACATCTGTCTGCCTGTCTGTACACCTGCGATAGCCTGGCTATGTCTATCTATGGCTCTGTCTCTATCATTAAGGAAGCACAGGAAGGTTAAAATGGCAGGTGTGAAGGCCTCCGAGCGTTTGACCGTGAGGTTTTTCTTAAAATAACTGTCCTCAGCCCTCGAGGTCACCTGTAGTACTGGTGTAATTCTCACTTACCATAAAAAGTGTACTTCCGGGCAACAGGAGGGAAACATTCCGTGGAGCAGAAGGAACTTACACGGCAATGCAAAGACTGTGCGGTAAGGACACGTGGAGAGCAGAGCCGATGAACGCCCTTCCTCACTGGACACGTAGATCTCGGGGTGGAATTTATAACGGAAGTGTAACCAAACTCAGGAGACCGTCTCAGCAGCATGGATGGCGCAGTGCGTGTGGTCAGAGAGCAGCGCTCTCTTTGGATTAGGCTGTGGCTTCAGGAATGAGAAAGGAATGACTGGCCAGCGCAATCTGGAGTCAGTTACAGGGAGAGATGGAAACAGTCGCATGTCAGTCAGCTGAGTGGGGCCCTAGATACCGTTTCTCTTGTGCTTTGACGGTCACCTTTGAAGCGCTGCCTCGTTTTGGGCACCGTGCGGGCTGAGGTTCCGCAGAAATGGGCTCCCGGAGGAGGCTGACTCCAAACCGCGGCGTGAGCCGCGAGGACGGGTCTCGGGAGGGGAGGCTCGCGGTCGGACACGCCCGCAGCCTGCAGGCGCTGACTCAGAGGAGACACACCTGGGCTACGCCCAGCGCCCGCCACGAGGGAGTGTCGGTCCAGGGGGAGGAGGGTGCCGGCGGAGGAGGTGCACAGGGAGCAGAGAAGCGGAAAAGAGAACAGGAGACTGAGAGAGACAGGGAGGGGCCAGGAGTGCTGGGTTCTGGTTGCTCAGCCCGGATTCCCCGTGGCCCAGCAGGCGTGCGCACTTAATTTCCATGACTCACTTTGGCAACACCGGCATACTTGGACACTGATGCTTTCACAAATGGGATACTTGGATGAGGGGAGCAACCGTGGGCTTAAAAAAAAAAAAAAAAAAGCTGGCCTCTGGTGTAGGTATAACAGTGGGCAAACTCCGGCTGTCCGCTGTCCAGGCCAAAGAAACACCGGAGGCGGCAGCCCTGGGCACCATCACCCCGAGTCATGGGCAGGCAGCACCCCAAAACCGGAGAAGCGCCAGCCTGGAGGTCCCCGGGCGTCCCCGGGGGCCCTGCCGTGGGACAGAAAGACTGAAATAAAGACGAAGATATGAAGGAAGGGAGGGAGGGAGGGAGATACTAAAAAACCAGGTTCTGGGACACCGGAAATAAAATTGCAGCCCATTATGGACGTCAGCTATGGCATCTCCATAGAAAAAAGAGTAAAGCTGACACCCTAAAGGAGGTGCAGTTGGAAGCGGACTTCCCATCCCAGGTGGCCTTGCTAGTTGCCCTGGAGGAGGGAATGGCAACCCACTGCAGTATTCTTGCCTGGAGAATCCCCATGGGCGGAGGAGCCTGGAGGGCCCCAGTCCTCGGGGTCGCCAGAGTCGGACACGACCCAGCAGCTAAACCACCACCACCACCAGCTGTCCAACCTGACCAGTATTAAGAAATGCTCTGCTAATCCAACATGGGTTTGAGAAAGTCTCTGAGTTATTTAAACACATTTAGAACATTTACAGTACATTTTAATATGAAATGTTAGCACTGCTTTCAAAATATAATGTGTGCTGGTGCAAGGTTAACTTGTAACGACTATGAAAACTTAAAAAAAAAAGTATCCTCGAGGAAAAGTCATCATATTAAACAACACAAAGTTATAACACTGAAATTCCTCAGCTGAAAGCCCACCTGTCCATGTCTCTGGAGTTCATTTTGCACTTTTCAGACATGGTATCTTATTCCTAAGCGTTGTCTGTCTCAGAATCCTCGGGGAGAATTGCCTTGTTAATGGTTTTCCATACTTTATATGAGAATTTAGGGCAGTCCAAGTTGAAAAATGTAAAAGTACTGATTCTAACCTTGACTCCTCACACTGTCTCCAAAGTTTAAACCAGCCCTTGAAAACAAATCGAGAACAAAACCGGAGCGCTTCCCTCCAGGCGTCTGAAAGACTGACAATCATTTTTTTATCTCCTCGATCTAAGTGAAGCCTTGTGGAGACGGTTAGAGCAGCATACTATGTACTCTAATTTGATATTCATAAACAATACACAGTGGCACATTAAGACTTTTCGTAGACTCCACCACCAACTTAAAAAAAAAAATGAATATTTCAAAAGTGCCCCGAAGTTACATGGGCAGAATGGGCAGAAAATATATTTTATTTCTTTGTTATAAGGATTTATTTGAATTAAAGCCTCTCAATGTCATATCAAGCAATGTTGTCAGTTTGTAAACTAGGAAAAACAAAGAGTTCCTCTTTATTATATGAAAAAAAAAAAAAGATTGCTTTTCCTCTCCCAGGCTTTGGGCTCAGGTTTGTGAATTGCAGAAGAGGAAGACATCTCAGGCCTTTGGAAAAATGCAAATCCCAGGAGAGGAGAGGTGTGTCAGCTCCTTTCTGTAGCTGGAAGTTGACTGACAGTCACCTGCTGCAGAAAGGTACAGACGTTTGCGCCTGTCTAACTTCTTGACAAATGCGCCCAGCACAGCTGACCTGGGAGCCAACAGGCATAACCACTCTCCTAAAAGGTATAAACACATGCTAAAATAAAATACATTTTCATCAAGTCTAAACATAGCTCCACATAAGCCATTCATGCTGGAGAAACCTAGCTTTATATACCATAATAAAAATGTATTTAAAATGAAATAAACACCTTAATTCACGCTTGAGACACACGTACCAAAGTTTAAATGTTGAAAAACGAGGCAATAAAGACATTTTTATGGTTGATAACAAACTACAAATTTGTCTGGGGAAAATAATCATTCTGTGTTTGACAAAAGAGCTGTGATAAGAGATAAAGAACACAGTATTCACTGTCTAAAGAACCAGGGAGGGGAATACAGCTTGTCCCAATCCCACATTTTCAACTATGTGTGCTGTGATTACAGTTATAAACAATGGATACTGTGTCAGCGAGGAGCAAAACAAACAATTGGTCTTTTTCTGAAAGTATCTGTAGGAAGAACATACAAGCCAGTCAACAAGGGAACAGAAATAATCCTTGTTTTCTTTGTAAAAATAATACTTTAAGATTCATCTGCAAGAATGTTGGTATTCTTTTCCACTGTGTGTTTTATTTTCCTTCATTCACTATAGACTTTTTCCCAACTTGCACCTGGTTTGACCAGCAGTCAGCTGGCCTCTGAGGAGTCTCCCTGTGTCTTTCCTACACCTCCCTGCCAGAGACGGTCACCAGCTGCACAATTGTGCTTTCTTTAGTTATAAAAGCCAGCTTGTGACATCCTTTGCTTAATTCAGTTAAAAACTGAATTAAATGAAATCAATTCAACAAATACTTCCCTGGTGGCTCAGATGGTAAAGCGTCTGCCTACAATGCAGAAGACCCAGGTTCAATCCCTGGGTCAGGGAAGATCTCCTGGAGAAGGAAATGGCAACCCACTGCAGTATTCTTGCCTGGAAAATCCCAAGGATGGAGGAGCCAGCTTGTGACATCCTTTGCTTAATT
The DNA here is from genome assembly GCA_006410675.1 of Oreotragus oreotragus. Lineage (NCBI taxonomy): Eukaryota > Metazoa > Chordata > Mammalia > Artiodactyla > Bovidae > Oreotragus > Oreotragus oreotragus. The sequence goes on along the minus strand of SJYX01013105.1, from coordinate 88,763 downwards.
CAGTTAAAAACTGAATTAAATGAAATCAATTCAACAAATACTCCTTCCCCAGTGCTTACTGCATTGAAGGCGCTGCTGGTTTGGGAGGAGAGACGTGGAGAGAGGAGAGAGAGACATAGACTTCAAGAAGCTTACAGTCTATTTCTGGGTCTAAGACAAGCCTAACATAAAGCAAGGCAGAGTGTATGNGCCAGCTTGTGACATCCTTTGCTTAATTCAGTTAAAAACTGAATTAAATGAAATCAATTCAACAAATACTCCTTCCCCAGTGCTTACTGCATTGAAGGCGCTGCTGGTTTGGGAGGAGAGACGTGGAGAGAGGAGAGAGAGACATAGACTTCAAGAAGCTTACAGTCTATTTCTGGGTCTAAGACAAGCCTAACATAAAGCAAGGCAGAGTGTATGTTTTGTAAGAGAGACAACGATGACCTGTCTCATCGGTTTAGAGGAAAAGAGACAGATGGGAATGTTGCTGGACAAGAGAAGGGGGTCACCTGAGGCTGACCTCCAAGCACAGAGGGTTTTGCGGTTCGAGGCGGGAGTGGGGAGAAGGCGGCGACGGGCTGAGCCAGAGCCGACTGCAGAGGGTGGGCCACAGAGGAGTCCCTGAGAATGAATGGAGCCCAAGGCGCCCATCTAAGATGGACGAGGGCACAAGTGAGGGTGACTCATCAAATCCTAGACGTGAGCATCCTTCTGAAGGACCTGAGCACCTGCCCTCTAGAGAGGACCTGCCTCAGGCCAAAGAGGGGAAGGGACTTCCCTCGGGTGATAGTACAGTGAGTGGCTGAGGGCAGAGGGCAGGGTGGGAGAGGGGCATGGCCCTCTAGATGGGGGGACCCAGGGGTCTGAGACAGGAGGTTGGGGGTGCACCAGGAAGAGGGGAAGAGGCAGAACAGGAAGATGCAGGTGTCAAAGAAATGGGACTTTGCACAAGACAAAGACTTCTGCCTGGTTTTAGGTCTCTACTCGGACACAAATTCTGCTGAGTTCTCCTAAACGGAGAGGTTAGTTTGTCCTCATTAACTTTTACTAGGCTTCCCAGGTGTTGCATTGGTAAAGAATCCTGCAAATGCAGGAGATGCAAGAGAAGCAGGTTCGATTCCTGGCTCAGTTCCAGAAGATCCCCTGTAGTTGGAAATGGCAACCTGCTCTAGTATTCTTGCCTGGGAAATCCCATGGACCCAGCAACCTGGTGGGCTACAGTCCACGGGGTCGCAAAGCACACACACAGACACACACAACCTCTATTCTTGCTAATACTTTTGACCTTTGAAGTCCAATCAGAATAAAAGTAGAAAGTAGATCATTTTACTTTTTCTAAGGAAAGAAATTCAGATTTCATAAGAAAATACATTCTTTCAAAGTCCCTTGTGCTGTTCTTCAGATAATTTTCAGACACGTAGTTAACCTTCAGAATTACCTCAGTGCATTGGGCTCTTTGCTTAAGAACCCAAGAGCCTTCCTGTGGGGCCTGTCTGAACACTTGAGTCTACTGCAACTCTTTGCATCAACCAGATTACTCCTTAATCTGTATTTTAGCGTTAGAAATCTAACACTGAGACATTTGACTCAAGACAAACTATTGCTGGATATTTCCCACCTTCATGACTATTCTCTAAAGAGTAGATATCCAGGCACGGATTTGGGACACTGAGTTAGCTGGAGTATATTTATCCCTTCCCACGACTGAGTGACTTCACCTTCACTCTCATGTGAAATTATACTATTTTAAGCAAGTTTTTTGGCACCTGTTGTTGTTTTAGTTGCTAAGTCATGTCTAACTCTTTGCAACCTCAAGAGCTGTCGCCCACCAGGCTCCTCTGTACATTGGATTCCCCAGGCAAGAACACTGGACTGGGTTGCCATTTCCTCCTCCAGGGGACCTTCCCAACCCAGGGATGGAACTCGAGTCTCCTGCATTGGCAGGCAGATTCTTTGCCACTGAGCCACCTGGGAAGCCCCTTGTTGGCTCCTAATAGGCTACTAATGAGTCATTGCTGATAAAGTTTACAGATTAAAGACCTTCTGTTAAGATGGCAATGAGATGTTTTTCTTGATGCTGTGGAAGTGCTGCACTCAATATGCCAGCAAATTTGGAAAACTCAGCAGTGGCCACAGGACGGGAAAAGGTCAGTTTTCATTTCAATCCCAAAGAAAGGCAATGCCAAAAAATGCTCAAACTACATTTTCACTCATCTCACACACTAGCAAGGTAATGTGGAAAATTCTCCAAACTAGGTCTCAACAGTATGTGAACCGAGAACTTCCAGATGTTCAAGCTGGATTTAGAAAAGGCAGAGGAACCAGAGATCAAATTGCCAACATCCACTGGATCATAGGAAACGCAAGAGAATTCCAGAAAAACATCTACTTCTTCTTCATTGACTATGCTAAAGCCTTTGACTGTGTGGATCACAACAAACTGTAGAAAATTCTTAAAGAGATGGGAATACCAGACCACCGTACCTGCCTCCTGAGAAATCTGTATGCAGGTCAAGAAGCAACAGTTAGAACTGGACATGGAACAATGGACTGGTTCCAAATTGGGAAAGGAGTACATCAATATATAAGACTGTATACTGTCACCTTGCTTACTTAACTTATATGCAGAGTACATCATGAAAAATGCCAGACTAGATGAAGCACAAGTTGGAATCAAGATTGCCAAGAGAAATATCAATAACCTCAGATATTTATTGAGGCTAATATATCTCAATTATAACCTCAGGTGGCAATACCCTTATGGCAGCAAGCAAAGAGGAGCTAAAGAGCCTCTTGATGAAAGTGAAAGAGGAGAGTGAAAAAGCTGGCTTAAATAAAACTCAACATTCAGAAAACTAAGATCATGGCATCCCGTCCCATCACTTCATGGCAAGTAGATGGGAAAACAATGGAAACCCTGAAAGACTTTATTTTCTTGGGCTCCAAAATCACTGCAGATTGTTATTGCAACCATGAAATTAAAAGACCCTTGCTTCTTGGAAGAAAAGCTGTGACCAAACTAGACAGCATATTAAAAAGAGACGTTGCTTTGCCGAAAAAATTCCTTCTAGTAAAAGCTATGTTTCTTCCAGTAGTCACGTATGGATGTGAGAGTTGGACTATAAAGAAAGCTGAGCATAGAAGAACTGATACTTTTGAACTGTGGTGTTGGAGAAGACTCTTCAGAGTCCCTTGGACTGTAAGGAGACCAAACCAGTCAGTCCTAAAGGAGATCGGTCCTGAGTGTTCATTGGAAGGACTGATGTTGAAGCTGAAACTCCATACTTTGGCCACCTGATTTGAAGAACTGACTCATTGGGAAAGACCCTGATGCTGGGAGAGATTGAAGGTGGGAAGAGAAGGGGACGACAGAGGATAAGATGGTTGAGTGGCATCACGGACTTGATGGATATGAGTCTGAGCAAGCTCCGGGAGTTGGTGATGGACAGGGAGGCCTGGTGTGCTGCAGTCCATGGGGTCGCAAAGAGCTGGACACAACTGAGTGACTGAACTGAACTGAGAAGGGAAAACTAATGCAATCCAGACAGGTTGCATTATTAAGACCTGCATTAGAAACCTAATACTTTCTTCTGTTGTTGATCGACCCTGTCTACTTGGGGGAATCCTACTTTTGGATTCTGTTATTTCTACCTTTTATCAACCAACTACACTGCTTTCGCAATGCTACTGGAGAGAACTCACAAAAATAAGCGACAGGCCACCTGGGAGTCCGGCCGCGCAAGCATTAACTGAGCATGTCCCGGGTGAGCAGTGCGTCAGCATTTGCATCAGTGCAGGCCATGAACGCAAGCCCTTGTCAGTCATGGGTGCTGGGCGCATGGCACAGGGAGCAGTCACCTTTCTCTTGATGCTGATGGCTTGACAGCTGCATTTACACACACTTTCCCAAAACTCATTTGCATCTTTTTCCAAAGAAACAAAAATGGAGTTAGCTTGTTGAAAGGGTTACGAGGTAAAACTTCCTAGCAGAAAATGAAAGGGAAGTCACTGTCTCATGGAAAAGGGATGCAGGAGAGACCAGCAGTCTGGAAACTCCCTTGCTACAGTGTGTAACTGGCAAAGACCTCCAGTCTTTAAAGCTACCAGATAATGCATGGCAGGACGTAAAACATCTAGCTCACTTCTGTTATTCTCCAATCGATTATGCAACACTTGCCTGGGTAGCCGTAGCTACTTCTCTCTATTCCCACTGGTCTATACAGTGATTCTCAAAACTCTGCGTTAAGGCTAAATGTTCACTTACAGAATCATGTTGCCTGAAGCCAAGTAATCACTAGAGCTATTATGCACTTGTGAGCAAAGCGCCTATCAGTTCATCTCGTGCCTGCCTCCTCTTCAACAAAATCATGTAAGACAGAGATCTTGCTGGTACAGACGATGCTTTCTTTGATCATACAAAGGGGCTTTATACAGGAATTATAAATCTCCACTTTAATTTGTTTTGGCAAAATGTTTTCTGCAGTGTTATTCCATTTAACTATCTTTGACCTTTTTTTTCCCTTTTTTTTTTTTTTTTTACAATTATCCTTTCATACCTTGTTAGACTAAAAAGGGTATGGTCTCCTTTCAAAGAACAGTCTGTTGGTTGCTTACAAGATGAATAAAACTCTAAAAGACGTTTCTCAAGTTCTAGCATACATTCCTTAATTGTTCTTAGCAAATATGGGCAAATGAATAACATTTGGAAGGATCCTCAGCTTTGTGCTGGATTTCCATAAAGGAATTCTTTCCCTACAACTGAAGGACATCTGGATGGTGTTTTCTGGATTTCAGACTCAACACAAGAACAACATACAAAGCTAGATATGAACTAAATTGCAGTTGCAACCACTGAGGGAATTCGGGTGCAGACAAGGTAACAAAACCAAAAAATGATGAAGTCTAAGAAGGACGTAAAGAAAGGGAGGCTGCCCTTTAGGACCATGGAATCAAGGGCTCCTCACAATTCTAATCTAGAGAGGACCTCTGAGTTTGCAGGCAACCCTGTTCCCAAGGGAGCGAGCTTCCAGACCTAAGCATTCGTGCCTGGTGACCCCACGGATTGTAGCCCAGCAGGTTCTTCTTTCCATATAACTCTCCAGTCAAGAATACTGGAGTTGGTAAGCAGCTCTCTTCTCTAAGGGATCTTCCTGACTCAGGGATTGAACTTGGATCTCCTGCATTGCAGTCAGATTCTTTATCATCTGAGCTGCCAGGGAAGCCTTTATAAAGGAGGGGGTAGACTTAAAAATGGCATCGGATTAGACTTTTATCAAGGTAACCTCTAAGAAAGTTGGTTAGGTCTCCTACTGTAGCTTTGGGGGGTTAAATATATGTTCTTTGAGGCAGGGTTATTAGTCAGTCGTTTTGATTAGGCGCAGATTGCTGGCATCAACTGTCATCAAAATAATTTATGCAAAAGCAAAGCAACTCAACAGTGAGTAAACATTTGGTTAATGCTTCCTATGTACAAGCCAAAGAAAATAATTATTTGGGAGAGCTTTTCCGACAGAGAGGATGGTTGATTTAGGGCTGATCTCCCTGATGTTACGGAGAAAGCCAGGGCTGTGCTTGGAGACTCGATTTGCAACAGATCGCATAATTCCATTTAGAAAAGATTTTCAAATAAATGCATACACCCCCTCAATCTAGCTGGAAAATGATGACTGAAATGTTTTTCTTCACCAAAGGAGCACCAGCAGGGGGTTTTGTGCCTGGAAAGGCAGTTGCCTGGCAGTGTGAGGCCGCATTAACTAAGGATAGGAGGGTGGAGTCTCGGCTAGGAGACTGTTTAATAGTCCAGGACAGAACTCAGGAGATCTATCTCACAGTCTGGGGGAGAGATGGGACCCATGCGAACTCGGGTGGGTGGGGGGAACCAATGGAAAGAGCATGAGAGAGTCTGACCCAGGTGGAACCCCCAGGATGGAGTGGATTGACTGGGTTGGGGGTGAGGGTGGGGACGGCATCCAAGAGGGCTCGAGGTTCTAGCAGAGCTGATAGAGTGATCATCATTAATAAACAGGAGGCACGCAAGAGGAGGGATAAATGTGGGAGCTAGACAGGGAAGTTAATTTGGCCATGCTGAGTTTGGGAGCGTCTAAAGTGCAGTTGAAAACATGAGTTTGGTATTCAGAAGAGCACAGGGTTTTAGAAAAATGTCCCGGGAGCCAGACCTGAAGTGCAGTGGACGCCCCTGCCCTGGAGAGCGCGGGCTGATGTGCAGAGAGCATCCGGACCGCGGCGCGCGCGGGGAGGGGTCAGAGAGGCTGCGGGAGAGCGGGGAGCAGGCAGGACCGCGCAGGATCTAGGGGCAGCGCCCAGACCCCCGGGACTGCTGCCCGACGGTCAGCATCAGAGCCGGCGTCCTGTGCCCGCCGACGGAGTCGGGACCCGGGCCGTTAAACGCCTCCCGCCTGTGCCAACCAGAGGCTGGAAGGAAGGCCCCCCTCCAGGCGGGGACCGGCGTGGCGCTACGTGGATATTCACTGAATTGAACTGAATTCTAGCACACGGAATCGGGGCAGGAGGCTGCCAGTTTTGAGTCCATGACTTGGGGCTGGGAGGGCGGATGGGCTTGTCCCGCAGCCCCGGGGCCAAAGCGTGCACCTTGGGGGACCCTCCCCACTGGCCATGAGACGCGCTGTGCCCAGGCCAGGGTGGCGAGCGGTGGAGCAACGGAATCAACAGCCCCAAACTGTCAGTGAGACAAGACACAAGAGACTCGATTGGGGCACAAATGGGCCAAGCACAAATGGTCCCAGTCTGGACCACGGCGCCTCTCAGGAGATTCCCTCCGGATTTGGGAGGGGTCTCACAGTGGAGCTGGGGGCATCTCGTTCTCCAGCCACGGCTCTGGAGCTGGGGGTGTCCTGGGAGCCTCCACCCTCCCCCACACCCCCCCCCTGTCTCTTATACACATCTCAACATACAAAGCTAGATATGAACTAAATTGCAGTTGCAACCACTGAGGGAATTCGGGTGCAGACAAGGTAACAAAACCAAAAAATGATGAAGTCTAAGAAGGACGTAAAGAAAGGGAGGCTGCCCTTTAGGACCATGGAATCAAGGGCTCCTCACAATTCTAATCTAGAGAGGACCTCTGAGTTTGCAGGCAACCCTGTTCCCAAGGGAGCGAGCTTCCAGACCTAAGCATTCGTGCCTGGTGACCCCACGGATTGTAGCCCAGCAGGTTCTTCTTTCCATGGAACTCTCCAGTCAAGAATACTGGAGTTGGTAAGCAGCTCTCTTCTCTAAGGGATCTTCCTGACTCAGGGATTGAACTTGGATCTCCTGCATTGCAGTCAGATTCTTTATCATCTGAGCTGCCAGAGAAGCCTTTATAAAGGAGGGGGTAGACTTAAAAATGGCATCGGATTAGACTTTTATCAAGGTAACCTCTAAGAAAGTTGGTTAGGTCTCCTACTGTAGCTTTGGGGGGTTAAATATATGTTCTTTGAGGCAGGGTTATTAGTCAGTCGTTTTGATTAGGCGCAGATTGCTGGCATCAACTGTCATCAAAATAATTTATGCAAAAGCAAAGCAACTCAACAGTGAGTAAACATTTGGTTAATGCTTCCTATGTACAAGCCAAAGAAAATAATTATTTGGGAGAGCTTTTCCGACAGAGAGGATGGTTGATTTAGGGCTGATCTCCCTGATGTTACGGAGAAAGCCAGGGCTGTGCTTGGAGACTCGATTTGCAACAGATCGCATAATTCCATTTAGAAAAGATTTTCAAATAAATGCATACACCCCCTCAATCTAGCTGGAAAATGATGACTGAAATGTTTTTCTTCACCAAAGGAGCACCAGCAGGGGGTTTTGTGCCTGGAAAGGCAGTTGCCTGGCAGTGTGAGGCCGCATTAACTAAGGATAGGAGGGTGGAGTCTCGGCTAGGAGACTGTTTAATAGTCCAGGACAGAACTCAGGAGACCTATCTCACAGTCTGGGGGAGAGATGGGACCCAGGCGAACTCGCGTGGGTGGGGGGAACCAATGGAAAGAGCATGAGAGAGTCTGACCCAGGTGGAACCCCCAGGATGGAGTGGATTGACTGGGTGGGGGGTGAGGGCGGGGACGGCATCCAAGAGGGCTCGAGGTTCTAGCAGAGCTGATAGAGTGATCATCATTAATAAACAGGAGGCACGCAAGAGGAGGGATAAATGTGGGAGCTAGACAGGGAAGTTAATTTGGCCATGCTGAGTTTGGGAGCGTCTAAAGTGCAGTTGAAAACATGAG
>SJYX01013105.1:49580-78894 GCA_006410675.1 Oreotragus oreotragus | reverse complement strand
GTGGGCTCGGTGACTGGGGACCTCTGCTCCTCCTCTGGATTTCGTTTTCTGTTCCAGTCCAGGCTGACTCTGGCTTCACATTCTCAGTAAAAAAAAAAATTGACCATGCACAGGAGGAAGAGGGCCGGGTCTCCGGCCTCGCCCTCTCTCCTGAGCCATGGGGGGCGCTGCAGAATGGGAGGGGCCCTCCGCAGACTTTCTGGACCAGGCGAGCTAAGCCTTGCTACTCTTGGCTGCTTCTGCTCACCGCCCTGCGTCTCTGGCTGCAGCCTTTCAGGTGTCAGGCCAGAAAACAAACCAGCTCTTCAGCCACCTGTTGTGATTTCTGAGGCTGGTCTGGGTGCCGCGTCCCCACCGGGGCTGAGGGCGCCTGGCGGCCCCTGTCCCATCCTTCCGTCCACGGGCACACTCGTCCAAGTGTCTGCCGTACCATCTTTTCTCAGCTTTCCCTCTCTCCCTGCACCGTCAGGTGCTTCCACACGGGCTTTTTAATATTAATGCCCTCGGTCAGGCCGGCTTCTGTTTCCATATCTTGTTGACCTCTCTTGTCCGGTGCTGGAGGACAGCAAGGCCTTATGAGACCCTGAATTTTAACTAGTCTTGGTCCGATGGATGTTTTGAGGAATTCATATTTATTAGTTTTTTTTCCCTAAACTGTTTAGGAACTCACAGCGTCTGGACCACTTAGAACTTCTGGAAGCATTAAACCTGGGTGGCGAACGTCTGTGTGTGTGTCTCTGTGTGTGTGTGTCTGTGTGTGTCTGTGTGTGTCTCTGTATGTGTGTGTCTCTGTGTATGTGTGTCTATGTGCATGTGTATGGTATGTGTGTGTGTCTGTTATGCATCTGTTTCTTTGTGTGTGTGTCTCTGTGTGCATGTCTGTGGTGTGTGTGTGCACATGTGTGTCTCTGTGTGTGTCTGTGTGGTATGTGTGTGTGTCTCTGTGTGTGCGTGTGTATGTCTCTTGTGTGTGCGTGTGTCTGTGTGCATGTGTCTGTGTGTGTGTGTCTCTGTGTGTGCATGTGTATGGTATGTGTGTGTGTCTCTTGTGCATCTGTTTCTTTGTGTGTGTGTGTCTCTGTGTGCATGTGTGCACATGTGTGTCTCTGTGTGTGGTGTGTGTGTGCACGTATGTGTCTCTGTGTGTGTCTGTGTGTGCACATGCATGTATGTATGTGAATACGTCTTTCTATTTAGGCACCCAAAGCTCTTTGCCATGACTAGCAAAATGTAATGGTTAAGAAGACTGTAGCGGATTATTTGCATACTACAGTTTTCTAGTAGTTTTTATTCTAGTTTGATACTCAAAATTTCCCTGTAATTTGTTGTGGTGACGAGAAATGAATGGGAGGCAGGCTTCTCATGCTGGCACTGAGGAGGTATATGTAGGGAATTAGCATAAGCTGGAGCATTACAGAAATGACGTATGTATAGCACTTCCTAGACACTTAAATTGGGTAAGAAATGCTACTTCAAATTTTCCAGTTACTCAATGTTCTATTATCTATGAGTCTTGCATATTAGCACTGGGGTAAATTTCTTAAGAAACTGTGAGCAAGGAGCTAAATTTGCACATTGATTTTTGTCTTTTGTCTGAAGTTTAAGGCTAATTTAAAAGGATGGTGAGGAGACTCTATTTTCAACTGGCTGAGGTTCAATAGGAATATAATAAAACATTGTTATAGCTAACTTTTTCACAGCGAACTTTTGGCAAAGCCAAACTTAATCCCATTCAATGTGCTCCAGTACTGCCAAAATACTGTTCCAGTGAGCAAGACACCCGTTAGACTGACAGGCTTCCTATGGTACCGGGAATTTTCTGTGTTTTATTTCAAACCAAATCAGCATTTCAAAGCTTTGAACTAAGAATGCAAAAAGGAAATATTTTATAATAAAATCAATAAAAGGCATGCAGTTTCATTAGAGCTATTTTTTATCATTAGCCTGCAATTTTCTAATTTCAGAAGTATATGTGTTCACCTTAGATGTAGAAAATTACTCCATTTAATTATTCTTGCCATGAAAGTTTTGTAACGTTTTAGGAAGGCCTACTGATTAGCTTGAAAATCCTAATGAAAAGAGTTACCATATAAGGTATCTCTTTGGGTGCAAATCAAGAAAGGGAAGTTTCTTTTCCTCTCTTTTCTTGTTTCTTTTTGACCGCTGCCCATTCCAGCTAAGATGACATTTAGACCCTCTGCTTCCCGCTGATGGAAGAGCCAGCAGGAGGCTTTGGAGGGACACAGGAAGTGGTTCTTAAAACCATCAGTGGAGACGCCTCTTCACACTTCATCTCCTGTTCCCATTCCTAAACCCCGGGGCATTGTGGGAAACCTCCCTCCAAGTGCCATGGCACCCACTGTTCTCAGGGTGAAGCTAACTGGTCACATCTCACCCACGCTTCCAGCCGGGCCCCTGAGCTTCTCCACACTTGCCAGGGCGCCTGCCCTCACCACCTGCATCTCCAGGTGGATCCTCTCAGGTCCAGCATCTTACTCGGTGTCCCCTGACCCACAAATCTAGCCTTGTCTTCTAGATAGTTTTTCTGATCTTGGATGCCTTCCGACCTCATTCATCCACTCTTTGCTCACTCAACCAACATGGATGGTCGTGCAGCACGGATCACATTGTTTCAAGGCTGCATCTCCTAAGTGTGAAGTCCCACTCATGCTTCAAACTATGGGTCCTCCACAGCCTTCCTTAGCCTCAAAGGACCACTGGAATCTCTCTGCCCCTGGACTCAGGATCTGCCTTTCACGCCCCACCTGCTTGGCAAAGCTGGGGTCCCTGTTTGGCCTTAAAACCATCAAATAAGACTGTACCCTGCAAATTAACTACCTCTGTGGCCCAGAACAAGTCAATAGCAAGTTTCCGTTTCCTTACTGATAAAAATAGGGAGATCTGTAGATAATACTAGTGGGAGTTCTCTGTTTATGTAAAGAATGATTATTTCATACCTATGTCAGTGCTTAAGTAGGCATTTTATAAATTTTTAAATTAAATGCTTCAAAATTCTTTCCAATGAAGCCTGCTGAATGTCAGAGACCTGTGGTGAAGGTAGACACCAAATTAAACAGCAGGGAGCCTCTTTCTGGACATATCACGGCTCCAGTGACTGTCTCAGCAATGTGGAAGTTGGCAGGGATGGTTATCCCAGTGGGAGGCAGTAGGACTCATCCATGGTCTTATTTGGATTGACTTTGTAGAAAGAAGGACATTCCAAAGGCCAGTCCCGCACTGTGTTTTAACTGAGAACCGGGATAAAATAAAACAAACTATTAATTTAAGCAGGTGCTGGAGAAGGCTCTTGAGAGTCTCTTGGACAGCAAGATCAAACCAGTCAATCCTAAAGGAAATCAACCCTGGGTATTCACTGGAAGGACTGATGCTGAAACTGAAGCTCCAGTACTTTGGCCATCTGATGGGAAAAGCCAGCTCATTCGAAAAGGCCCTGATGCTGGGAAAGATTGAGGGCAGGAGGAGAAGGGGGCATCAGAGGATGAGATGGCTGGATGGCCTCACCGACTCAACGGACATTAGTCTGAGCAAACTCCGAGAGATACTGATGGACAGGGAAGCCTGGCGTGCTGCAGTCCATGGGGTCACTAAGAGCCAGACATGACTTAACTACTGAAGACCAACAAAAAGTCTGAGACATCCTTAGTCACTTTTATCCTTCAGTCGCTCTTACGAACACGAATTTTCAGAAACAGGTGAAAGCAATGAGTTCACTCATGGGTGGGAAGCAGGGGGCTAACCGGAGAAAGGCAGAGGCTACCTCATGATGTAGATGGGAACAAAGGGGACTAGAAAAGTCTACCACCTTCAGCGGAATCTACAAGAGGGATTGAGTGGGGGTTAGCCCTAAACCGTTCCTAGGTAAACTGAGCTGAAATTTGACCCAGAATGACTAAACCTCACCCAGAAGCAGTAAAGCTACAAGGATGGGAAGTGAACAGGCGCTTTGTTTTAGATCTACAGCAAGGCAGCCTCCAACACCAGGCCGGGGCACGCTGGCCCGGCTTCCGGGCAGCTCCCGTCAGCTCGAGCTGCGGCCACACCTCCCCAGTCTCGCGAGCCTCAGGCTCACCGCTGACCAGGTGGAACTCCAGTTTATTGTGCTGTGTACAGCACTTTTCTTCAGTGATGAAAGACATCATCATAGCAACTGAGTGGCTAAGGATGAAGAAACACACCAACAAGGCAGATTACTGACTAATAATGAAGCGCTGTGTCTCGTTTGTAAAACAAACAAACAAACAAATCTCTGAACAAGGGTTGGCTAAAGATGGACGTGCACTTTTTTGCCACCGCAAGCAAAGAATCTTCAGTTCTCTTCCCCCCTCCCTGTGCATATGTGGCACTCTTCCAGGGACACGTCCTTGGGTGGTGGCTGAGGGAGGGGATCGGAGGGGACAGCTGGCATGAGACACAGAGACTGGGAGCAAGTTCACAGTGTTCATCTCTAGGGACCCACAGAATAATTGAGAATTGGCTCTTTCATCTCCGGCCCCTGCTCAGCTTTTTTTGCTGCCCCTGAGCCTCTGCTGTCCCCAAGTGGCCGTCTGGATCACTTAGCCGGCCGTTGAGATGCTATGTGAGTAGATAACAGCTTGCCAATGCTCCCTGTTAACAGGGCTGTATCAGGTACTCTTTATCTAAGCCTAAATTTACAAAGCAGCCCACGGTGGGGGAGCGAGGTGGTCAGATGTGCGGGTATCTGTCGGTCTGATTCGGTCTCAAGTCCTGGTGCCAACATCTACGAGCAACATGGCCGCAGGATCCCTCCACCTGGCATCCCTGACCCCAACATTGTTCAGCCCATGGTGTTCAGCTCCAGCTTCTCTTCAGCCAGCATTCCTACACCAAAGCATCTCAGCCTTACCATCTCAGCCCCAGCTGCTCCCAAACCAGTACCCACACAGGTGACGAAATGACCTAATGCTGCTTTGACTTCTGGGGAAGGTTGCAAAGCCGAGGAGTCAGACACAGATTAAAGTCAGATGTGGTGGGTCCACACCCTGGCTCTGCTGTGTACAACCCTGTGCCCCTCCTTAAAGGCTGGAACCGCTTGAGTGCCAGCTTTCTGTATAAAACGGGAATTCAAACACTAATCCAGCAAAACGCACACAGCATTTGGCATATGATCATGGAGTGGTCCCTCCGTGAGAGGCAGCAATTGTTGGTAACAGTTTGTAGATAATCTTTGAAGAAAGAATTGTGAAAATCTGATTTTCTGCACAATTTCAACCTAAGAAACAGCACTATTTAAATACTTGAACAACCAAGTAAGTTGCTCATGAAAGTATAAGAAATCAAAGTGCTCAATGGTGATGATGCAAAAAAAAAACTTCTCATAAACTCAATGACACTTGTTAGCAATATTTTCCTGACCTATGTATTATAAGCTATGTGATTCCGATTCATTATTCAGCACCTGAGTATAAAAGTAAACCATGTCATCATGGCTGATACTAGTTAGTAGAAAATCTTGTGGCAGCTTCATGATATTTCAATGAGTATACTTGTTGATAAACCCAAGATTTATTTTACTCAAATAGAAAGACATATTTATCTTCACGGGCATCTCATTTTTCAGAAAGTACTAATCAGCTGAGTGACTCATTTCAAGCTGTCCACTGGGGAAGCAAATATGCCCAGGAAACGAGCAGTAAAAGTCAATCTTGAACAGAAAACTTCATTCCTTAATCAGAGATGCAGGCCAGATGGAAGAATGGGTGAAGGACAAGGGGAAACCGGACAAAACCGAACAAAACCGAAAACTGTGTGGTGTGGAAAGGAATACAGTGCCTGGAGCTGATGACTGGGTAAGACAAGGGGTCGCAAAGCCCGTTTTCTCTTTGGAAAGACCTCCTGAGGTCAGTACCGCCACTGGGTGGCTGGGACGGATCGTTTCAGCTTGCCAAGCGTGTGTTCGGTGCTCATCAGCATGCCGGGGGGCAGCACCTCCCACCCCAACCCAGGCTGGCCACCCCTGTCTGACAAAAGGAGGCTTCAGGGATTCCATTTGTAAATAGATGGGCAGAATCAGATACTGTTTCAGGGCTCACACTGGGATACTGCTAAGACAGTCGTAAAGAACCATCAGATGCAGTTCCCTGCCCTCAGGGAGCTTACAGTCTAGACAGGAACTAGCCGAAAGCCCATGCTGTGCCAGGATAGAGACCGTGTGAGCCTGTTTTTCTCTTTCTTTTATTTTAAAGAACACTAAGTCAGTGGGCTGAGCCCGGGTGCGCGGGGCTTCTGGGCCACATGAGGAGTGGCCCAGCAGGTGGTGAGCACTGTGGAGGCTAAGGCAGGGTTCTCCCTGGGCTTGCTCCCTTCCTTTGTCTCAATTCCCCGGCAGGGCTCCTGCCGAGTCACCTCTCCTCCAGATGCAGCGCGTAAGCTAAGATTAACGGGATATCAATGCAAACCGCGCTGCTGCGAAGCTTTTTACCGTAAAGCATTTTCCCATTAAAAAAAAAAAAAAGGAGAAAGAAAGAAACCTGAGGCTTAAAACTTAAGCTATTCCATTAATTCCCCAGGGGTAAGTCTCTGTGACTTATTTCATCAACCTAAAAATTCAACTCATAACAAATGAAGAGTAAAAACTTTAATTCCATAAGAACAGAAGAATTTCAGCCTTTTTAAAGAGAGCGCTCTATCAACCCAAGTAGGAATTGTCACATGTAGTTTTATCAAAATTTGCTTGTACTACATGAGAGCTTTATCCTTGAATGACAATTTGAAACACACCAGAGACACAGTTTCATGAAATGACCAATGATTACAGAATGCTGAAAATATTGTTGCTAATTCTTCCTTTTCTCTATGCTCTGTGTCTGTGGGGTGGGTGTGGGGAAGATGAGAAGCTGGGCGTCCACCCCAGGGAGCCTAGAGATAAGCCCATTCTTTTAATGCACAATTTTTGTTAATGTGCCTAACTATAAAGATTAGGTTTGCCTGCGTATGACAGAAAACCCTAAATAATACTGGCTTAGGTAAGACAGATGTTTATTCTTTCTTCTGTCAGGAGGCAACCTGACTATTATGAAGTGCAAGAGCTCCAAAAGTCAATGGATAACTGGACTTCTCATTCTTTGGTACTTCACTTTCTTGCCTGTGTCTTCCACTGGGAGATTACCTCATAGCCAAATATGGCTGCTGTAGCCCCAGCCTTCTCATCTGAGTTCCAGGCTGCAACAAAGGAAGGAAGGACAAGAGATCTGCCCTCCCCAACTGAAAGCCATGCAACACTTCTCTGCCACTGGCCATAACTTACTCAACAGGCCCACACCAAAGCTGTAGGGGTGGCTGTGAATCTTGTCTTGCTTCTGAGGGCAGTGCCCTGAACAAAATAACAGCTTAGTCACTGAAAAAGAGGGAAAATGGATGCTTCCAGCATCTGGCGGCCGCTGCCTCAGTGTGTGGGTGGACACGCGGAGGCCGCCCTGATGCTGGCAGGAGACACACCATCGCATGGTCTCTCTGTCTCCATGCTCGCTCCTGTCCCTCCTGCATCAGCCTTACCTACTCTCAGTTCTCTCTTCCTTCCTGGTCCTGGAAGCCTCTCAAGCCAATCTCCCCGCTTGGTCTTGAGTCCGGTCCCCCTTTCCCCTCCTATAGTTTCCACACAACTTTCGTTCCTTCTCTTCCTCTCTGTCCTGGGACTCCCGGAGCGGGTTACCACTGCCCTCCTCCAGGGCTCTTCCCGACCCAGGGACTGCAGCCGTGCCTCTCGCGTCTCTCCCACCGACAGGCGGGCTCTTCGCCACCAGTGTGGCATGGGAAGCCCTGCAGGTTTGCCGCTCACGCTCTTCCTCACCCTAGACAGCGCTTTTCCCATCTGCCCAGCGTTTGAAGTCGAGGTGAAACGTTTTACAGTCTTCTCTCGTATCTAAAGCCAGGCTCCAACAGCATTCCGCTTACATTACTTGCAACCTTATACGAGCTGTCCCCTGAACCTGACTGCAGTCTACTTGAGGACAGGAGCTTTGTCCCAGTTTCTTCTCCCTCCCTTCCTCCTTCCCCCTTCCCTTCCTCTCTCTCTTTTTTTTTTTTTACCACTTCCAGTACTAAATATAGTGCCCTTTTCCCGGAGGTGAACCATTTGCTCTATGAATAAACAAATGGTAATCAAAAGAAGGGAAGTCGAGGGCATGACCAGGCGTTGTGCTGCCTGTGCAGGTGAACAAAGGGAATTTTCCTTTGTTCTCCATTAAAAGGACAAAGGGTCACTGCTTACCCTCCTGCTAAGCCTGGAGACTGTGTAATTTTTCCCTTGAAGCCAATGTAATGGCAGGAGAATCAGAGACGCGTTTGCGTGTTTTTCCTGCCCACCCTCCGTGTCCAAGAACGGTCGTGGCCACCTGAAAACTGGAGGCGCTATTAAAACGAAGAAGGGAGTGTCCGTGTGCAGACAGATTAAAGACACCCCCACAGGTGGGAGAAAACAAGACAGAGCCACTGGTATCTACTAATCACTCTGAACTCATCGACTTTTGCTCAGTAAGGTTATTTTGACTTGAAAGTCAAAAATCTAAATTAGGCTCAGAAATAAGCAGAAAAGACTCAATCTGGGCTACACACAAGAGGATTGAAATATTAAATCAGGAGTGATCCTAGTATCCGAGATTAGAAATCCAAACTTGAAAAGGCCCGTTTATCTTCTGACCCATAAGACCCAGAGGCTAAATGTGGGCTTGTAAATGACAAATGCTGGGACCTATGGGTGGAGGCAGGTCAGAGGAAGCCGAGCTGTGTCTCCGCTTCTGATGGGAGTCACTCAGACCCCCTCTATCTGAACGCTCCCTTCTGTATCCTAGTATCCGGGACCGGGGCTCAGAACGTCCGGGTTTAGTTTGCAGCTTATGCACTCCAGGACATCTGGTCCTTTCTCATACTCCTTTACACACCCCAGGAGCTGTGTGCACGAATTCCCTGCAGCTAGTGCTTCTGTGTCCCCCTCGGGTTACTGGAGAAATGCACTGAGACCTTCCACCAGAAACCATCAATTCCACAATTCCTCAGAAATAGCAGTATCCAAGGTGATGGGGTGGGGGCGGGAAAAGAATGATTCATTAACTACCGTCTATAGCCTTCTTCAGTAAAAAACGGAGATGTCACTTTGCTGACAAAGGTCCATATAGTTAAAGCCATGGGTTTTCCAGTAGTCACACATGGATGTGAGAGTTGGATCATAAAGAAAGCTGAGTATGAAAGAATTGATGCTTTTGAACTGTGGTGTTGGAGAAGACTATTGAGTCCCTTGGACTGCAAGATCAAACCAGTCCATTCTAAAGGAGATCAACCCTTAATATTCAATGGAAGAACTGATGCTGAAGCTGAAGCTCCAATACTTTGGCCACCTGATGCGAAGAGCAGACTCATTGATGTTGCGAATGATTGAGGGCAGGAGGAGACTCTTGAGAGTCTCTTGGACAGCAAGATCAAACCAGTCAATCCTAAAGGAAATCAACCCTGGGTATTCACTGGAAGGACTGATGCTGAAACTGAAGCTCCAGTACTTTGGCCATCTGATGGGAAAAGCCAGCTCATTCGAAAAGGCCCTGATGCTGGGAAAGATTGAGGGCAGGAGGAGAAGGGGGCATCAGAGGATGAGATGGCTGGATGGCCTCACCGACTCAACGGACATTAGTCTGAGCAAACTCCGAGAGATACTGATGGACAGGGAAGCCTGGCGTGCTGCAGTCCATGGGGTCACTAAGAGCCAGACATGACTTAACTACTGAAGACCAACAAAAAGTCTGAGACATCCTTAGTCACTTTTATCCTTCAGTCGCTCTTACGAACACGAATTTTCAGAAACAGGTGAAAGCAATGAGTTCACTCATGGGTGGGAAGCAGGGGGCTAACCGGAGAAAGGCAGAGGCTACCTCATGATGTAGATGGGAACAAAGGGGACTAGAAAAGTCTACCACCTTCAGCGGAATCTACAAGAGGGATTGAGTGGGGGTTAGCCCTAAACCGTTCCTAGGTAAACTGAGCTGAAATTTGACCCAGAATGACTAAACCTCACCCAGAAGCAGTAAAGCTACAAGGATGGGAAGTGAACAGGCGCTTTGTTTTAGATCTACAGCAAGGCAGCCTCCAACACCAGGCCGGGGCACGCTGGCCCGGCTTCCGGGCAGCTCCCGTCAGCTCGAGCTGCGGCCACACCTCCCCAGTCTCGCGAGCCTCAGGCTCACCGCTGACCAGGTGGAACTCCAGTTTATTGTGCTGTGTACAGCACTTTTCTTCAGTGATGAAAGACATCATCATAGCAACTGAGTGGCTAAGGATGAAGAAACACACCAACAAGGCAGATTACTGACTAATAATGAAGCGCTGTGTCTCGTTTGTAAAACAAACAAACAAACAAATCTCTGAACAAGGGTTGGCTAAAGATGGACGTGCACTTTTTTGCCACCGCAAGCAAAGAATCTTCAGTTCTCTTCCCCCCTCCCTGTGCATATGTGGCACTCTTCCAGGGACACGTCCTTGGGTGGTGGCTGAGGGAGGGGATCGGAGGGGACAGCTGGCATGAGACACAGAGACTGGGAGCAAGTTCACAGTGTTCATCTCTAGGGACCCACAGAATAATTGAGAATTGGCTCTTTCATCTCCGGCCCCTGCTCAGCTTTTTTTGCTGCCCCTGAGCCTCTGCTGTCCCCAAGTGGCCGTCTGGATCACTTAGCCGGCCGTTGAGATGCTATGTGAGTAGATAACAGCTTGCCAATGCTCCCTGTTAACAGGGCTGTATCGGGTACTCTTTATCTAAGCCTAAATTTACAAAGCAGCCCACGGTGGGGGAGCGAGGTGGTCAGATGTGCGGGTATCTGTCGGTCTGATTCGGTCTCAAGTCCTGGTGCCAACATCTACGAGCAACATGGCCGCAGGATCCCTCCACCTGGCATCCCTGACCCCAACATTGTTCAGCCCATGGTGTTCAGCTCCAGCTTCTCTTCAGCCAGCATTCCTACACCAAAGCATCTCAGCCTTACCATCTCAGCCCCAGCTGCTCCCAAACCAGTACCCACACAGGTGACGAAATGACCTAATGCTGCTTTGACTTCTGGGGAAGGTTGCAAAGCCGAGGAGTCAGACACAGATTAAAGTCAGATGTGGTGGGTCCACACCCTGGCTCTGCTGTGTACAACCCTGTGCCCCTCCTTAAAGGCTGGAACCGCTTGAGTGCCAGCTTTCTGTATAAAACGGGAATTCAAACACTAATCCAGCAAAACGCACACAGCATTTGGCATATGATCATGGAGTGGTCCCTCCGTGAGAGGCAGCAATTGTTGGTAACAGTTTGTAGATAATCTTTGAAGAAAGAATTGTGAAAATCTGATTTTCTGCACAATTTCAACCTAAGAAACAGCACTATTTAAATACTTGAACAACCAAGTAAGTTGCTCATGAAAGTATAAGAAATCAAAGTGCTCAATGGTGATGATGCAAAAAAAAAACTTCTCATAAACTCAATGACACTTGTTAGCAATATTTTCCTGACCTATGTATTATAAGCTATGTGATTCCGATTCATTATTCAGCACCTGAGTATAAAAGTAAACCATGTCATCATGGCTGATACTAGTTAGTAGAAAATCTTGTGGCAGCTTCATGATATTTCAATGAGTATACTTGTTGATAAACCCAAGATTTATTTTACTCAAATAGAAAGACATATTTATCTTCACGGGCATCTCATTTTTCAGAAAGTACTAATCAGCTGAGTGACTCATTTCAAGCTGTCCACTGGGGAAGCAAATATGCCCAGGAAACGAGCAGTAAAAGTCAATCTTGAACAGAAAACTTCATTCCTTAATCAGAGATGCAGGCCAGATGGAAGAATGGGTGAAGGACAAGGGGAAACCGGACAAAACCGAACAAAACCGAAAACTGTGTGGTGTGGAAAGGAATACAGTGCCTGGAGCTGATGACTGGGTAAGACAAGGGGTCGCAAAGCCCGTTTTCTCTTTGGAAAGACCTCCTGAGGTCAGTACCGCCACTGGGTGGCTGGGACGGATCGTTTCAGCTTGCCAAGCGTGTGTTCGGTGCTCATCAGCATGCCGGGGGGCAGCACCTCCCACCCCAACCCAGGCTGGCCACCCCTGTCTGACAAAAGGAGGCTTCAGGGATTCCATTTGTAAATAGATGGGCAGAATCAGATACTGTTTCAGGGCTCACACTGGGATACTGCTAAGACAGTCGTAAAGAACCATCAGATGCAGTTCCCTGCCCTCAGGGAGCTTACAGTCTAGACAGGAACTAGCCGAAAGCCCATGCTGTGCCAGGATAGAGACCGTGTGAGCCTGTTTTTCTCTTTCTTTTATTTTAAAGAACACTAAGTCAGTGGGCTGAGCCCGGGTGCGCGGGGCTTCTGGGCCACATGAGGAGTGGCCCAGCAGGTGGTGAGCACTGTGGAGGCTAAGGCAGGGTTCTCCCTGGGCTTGCTCCCTTCCTTTGTCTCAATTCCCCGGCAGGGCTCCTGCCGAGTCACCTCTCCTCCAGATGCAGCGCGTAAGCTAAGATTAACGGGATATCAATGCAAACCGCGCTGCTGCGAAGCTTTTTACCGTAAAGCATTTTCCCATTAAAAAAAAAAAAAAGGAGAAAGAAAGAAACCTGAGGCTTAAAACTTAAGCTATTCCATTAATTCCCCAGGGGTAAGTCTCTGTGACTTATTTCATCAACCTAAAAATTCAACTCATAACAAATGAAGAGTAAAAACTTTAATTCCATAAGAACAGAAGAATTTCAGCCTTTTTAAAGAGAGCGCTCTATCAACCCAAGTAGGAATTGTCACATGTAGTTTTATCAAAATTTGCTTGTACTACATGAGAGCTTTATCCTTGAATGACAATTTGAAACACACCAGAGACACAGTTTCATGAAATGACCAATGATTACAGAATGCTGAAAATATTGTTGCTAATTCTTCCTTTTCTCTATGCTCTGTGTCTGTGGGGTGGGTGTGGGGAAGATGAGAAGCTGGGCGTCCACCCCAGGGAGCCTAGAGATAAGCCCATTCTTTTAATGCACAATTTTTGTTAATGTGCCTAACTATAAAGATTAGGTTTGCCTGCGTATGACAGAAAACCCTAAATAATACTGGCTTAGGTAAGACAGATGTTTATTCTTTCTTCTGTCAGGAGGCAACCTGACTATTATGAAGTGCAAGAGCTCCAAAAGTCAATGGATAACTGGACTTCTCATTCTTTGGTACTTCACTTTCTTGCCTGTGTCTTCCACTGGGAGATTACCTCATAGCCAAATATGGCTGCTGTAGCCCCAGCCTTCTCATCTGAGTTCCAGGCTGCAACAAAGGAAGGAAGGACAAGAGATCTGCCCTCCCCAACTGAAAGCCATGCAACACTTCTCTGCCACTGGCCATAACTTACTCAACAGGCCCACACCAAAGCTGTAGGGGTGGCTGTGAATCTTGTCTTGCTTCTGAGGGCAGTGCCCTGAACAAAATAACAGCTTAGTCACTGAAAAAGAGGGAAAATGGATGCTTCCAGCATCTGGCGGCCGCTGCCTCAGTGTGTGGGTGGACACGCGGAGGCCGCCCTGATGCTGGCAGGAGACACACCATCGCATGGTCTCTCTGTCTCCATGCTCGCTCCTGTCCCTCCTGCATCAGCCTTACCTACTCTCAGTTCTCTCTTCCTTCCTGGTCCTGGAAGCCTCTCAAGCCAATCTCCCCGCTTGGTCTTGAGTCCGGTCCCCCTTTCCCCTCCTATAGTTTCCACACAACTTTCGTTCCTTCTCTTCCTCTCTGTCCTGGGACTCCCGGAGCGGGTTACCACTGCCCTCCTCCAGGGCTCTTCCCGACCCAGGGACTGCAGCCGTGCCTCTCGCGTCTCTCCCACCGACAGGCGGGCTCTTCGCCACCAGTGTGGCATGGGAAGCCCTGCAGGTTTGCCGCTCACGCTCTTCCTCACCCTAGACAGCGCTTTTCCCATCTGCCCAGCGTTTGAAGTCGAGGTGAAACGTTTTACAGTCTTCTCTCGTATCTAAAGCCAGGCTCCAACAGCATTCCGCTTACATTACTTGCAACCTTATACGAGCTGTCCCCTGAACCTGACTGCAGTCTACTTGAGGACAGGAGCTTTGTCCCAGTTTCTTCTCCCTCCCTTCCTCCTTCCCCCTTCCCTTCCTCTCTCTCTTTTTTTTTTTTTACCACTTCCAGTACTAAATATAGTGCCCTTTTCCCGGAGGTGAACCATTTGCTCTATGAATAAACAAATGGTAATCAAAAGAAGGGAAGTCGAGGGCATGACCAGGCGTTGTGCTGCCTGTGCAGGTGAACAAAGGGAATTTTCCTTTGTTCTCCATTAAAAGGACAAAGGGTCACTGCTTACCCTCCTGCTAAGCCTGGAGACTGTGTAATTTTTCCCTTGAAGCCAATGTAATGGCAGGAGAATCAGAGACGCGTTTGCGTGTTTTTCCTGCCCACCCTCCGTGTCCAAGAACGGTCGTGGCCACCTGAAAACTGGAGGCGCTATTAAAACGAAGAAGGGAGTGTCCGTGTGCAGACAGATTAAAGACACCCCCACAGGTGGGAGAAAACAAGACAGAGCCACTGGTATCTACTAATCACTCTGAACTCATCGACTTTTGCTCAGTAAGGTTATTTTGACTTGAAAGTCAAAAATCTAAATTAGGCTCAGAAATAAGCAGAAAAGACTCAATCTGGGCTACACACAAGAGGATTGAAATATTAAATCAGGAGTGATCCTAGTATCCGAGATTAGAAATCCAAACTTGAAAAGGCCCGTTTATCTTCTGACCCATAAGACCCAGAGGCTAAATGTGGGCTTGTAAATGACAAATGCTGGGACCTATGGGTGGAGGCAGGTCAGAGGAAGCCGAGCTGTGTCTCCGCTTCTGATGGGAGTCACTCAGACCCCCTCTATCTGAACGCTCCCTTCTGTATCCTAGTATCCGGGACCGGGGCTCAGAACGTCCGGGTTTAGTTTGCAGCTTATGCACTCCAGGACATCTGGTCCTTTCTCATACTCCTTTACACACCCCAGGAGCTGTGTGCACGAATTCCCTGCAGCTAGTGCTTCTGTGTCCCCCTCGGGTTACTGGAGAAATGCACTGAGACCTTCCACCAGAAACCATCAATTCCACAATTCCTCAGAAATAGCAGTATCCAAGGTGATGGGGTGGGGGCGGGAAAAGAATGATTCATTAACTACCGTCTATAGCCTTCTTCAGTAAAAAACGGAGATGTCACTTTGCTGACAAAGGTCCATATAGTTAAAGCCATGGGTTTTCCAGTAGTCACACATGGATGTGAGAGTTGGATCATAAAGAAAGCTGAGTATGAAAGAATTGATGCTTTTGAACTGTGGTGTTGGAGAAGACTATTGAGTCCCTTGGACTGCAAGATCAAACCAGTCCATTCTAAAGGAGATCAACCCTTAATATTCAATGGAAGAACTGATGCTGAAGCTGAAGCTCCAATACTTTGGCCACCTGATGCGAAGAGCAGACTCATTGATGTTGCGAATGATTGAGGGCAGGAGGAGAAGGGGATGACAGAGGATGAGATGGTTGGATGCATACGACTCAATGGACCTGAGTTTGAGCAGATTCCGGGAGGGGGTGAAGGACAGGGAAACCTGGAGTGCTGC
This sequence comes from Oreotragus oreotragus, assembly GCA_006410675.1. Taxonomy (NCBI): domain Eukaryota; kingdom Metazoa; phylum Chordata; class Mammalia; order Artiodactyla; family Bovidae; genus Oreotragus; species Oreotragus oreotragus. The sequence goes on along the minus strand of SJYX01013105.1, from coordinate 63,244 downwards.
AGTCCATGGGGTTGCAAAGAGACACAACTTAGTGTCTGAACAATAGCAGCCTTCCTAGGTCTTTGCCCACCAGGCTGATTCAAATACATACATAAGGTAAAAATTGTGTGCTTGCTCTGCAAACACTGCTTCAGGAGGAGTCTACTTAGGTCCTTTCCAACTATCTGGCCTCCACAAAGAGATTTCAGGGTTGACGTCATTCCCCAGGCTTTAAAAGGAACTCTCCTTTCCACTCCTGACCCTCCATCTGGGTGGGCCAAACCAGGTTGTGTAAAGGGTGGACCTCAGGGGAAAACAGGACGGTGGTCTGCCTGCTTCTCCACAGACAGGTGTCAGCAGTGATTTCAGAGATAGAGAGTTCCAGGTTAGCACACAGGATGAGAGACCAGGGTAACTTCACCTAACCAAGATTAAGTAAGGGGAGAAAGCAACAAGCTCTCAGTTCTACACGATAAATGATGCGACAACACGGCACTGTCGAAAAAGCCGGTCAGTTCGGCTCCGCTTCCAGCCAGCTGTACCCTGGACAAACATCGCCGTCTCTCTGAGCTCTAGTTTCTTGATGTATAAAAAGGCAAACCTCAGGCCGCCCTCTTGTTTGTGAGATTAAACGAAGTGATGGAGGTAAGGGTGGGCACCCGTGAGACGGCTGCAGGGTTCGTGGGGGCGACTGTAGGCGCCCAGCTGTTCCCACCTGGAATGAAAACTGTGCAGAAAGAAACTGACAGTTTCTCCGGAGGGGTTTCAGTCGGACACAGAAACAGTCTCCTCATGGTGACAAACTCAGGAGGCTGGGCTTCCCCCGCAATCACCCCTAACACAGAGGCCCCTAGCCTGGGTCAGTCCAGTGTGGTGTTTTCAGGGCAGCGGGGACTGGTTGGCCTCCCAGAGGACAACGCATCTCTGCACCCAGGACCAGATGTTGGGAACCTGACATTTTAAGTCACACTCTCTTTGCTTTGTGCTCAGGCTGGGTGGCAATGTAAGTAACCACGAAGGGACATCTTACAAAAGAAATCCCTGCCAGGGAGGCAGCATTTGAGAGAAGCTCTGCGGCTGGCTGACCACTCCTGAGTCTTGCGTTCCCTTGCTCAACGCAGGGAAAGTGGGTACTTTGGGGTTCTGCCTTTTCACGCGTGTTCAGCGAGGGCGCTGCTCCGGGGAGCGCACGCCGCCATTTCTGTGTTGAATTGTCTCACCGCCAGGAGACCAGAGCACTGGAGATCTGGGAAGGGCTAGCCACCACCACCCTAACTTCAGTTCTAAACCCAGAGCTCACGAAGCACTGGTCAAGTGTGGGGGCAGCTGCTGGTTTGGGAACATCCAGACACGTACTGAAGCACTCTCCTGTTTTTTAGTGCTGAGGGAGTGACCTTAAAAGTGTTTGCTGCAAAAAGGAAGGCAGCGACTTGAATGACTATCCTACGTCCTGGAGGCTCGAGGCAAAAATTGTCTGTAATGTGTGAGGAGGTAGGAGAACCAACTTGTTGAGGAGTCTTATATAACTTAGAGTGATCCTGCCTCACTGCAGCATTCAAAGCCAGAAGTAAAGAGGGGAAGCCTACCTATGGCATCAGGAGAACGGCAGGGGTTTGGTTTCTAAAGGGTTTATGGCGTCTTTAACACCCAGGTCTTCTCCAGTCTTGTCCTGGAGGAGAAACGATTGTGACCTCAGATGCCATTCTGAGGTGCGATTGTTTTGGGTAAATTCCAAAACCTGTTATTCTTGAAATATTTTATTGGTTCATAAATGCAATAGATATTTAGAATTGTAAAGAAATTTGATATAATCTAGACCAATATCCAAATTTAATTTTTAAGATAACTTCCCCCACCCCCACCCAGTTATATAGTTCATTATGGAAGAAGTGGTAAACAAAGAGAAGGATTAAAAAACAATAATCTTTTATACTCTCCCTTCCAAGAAACAGCCAGCAGTGGGCGTCCCTAGTGGCACAGTGGATGGGAGTCTGCTTGCCAATGGAGGGGACACGGGTTCGATCCCTGATCTGGGAAGATCCCACGTGCTTCGGAGTAACTCAGCCCAAACGCCACAGCTACTGAGCCTGTGCTCCAGGGCCTGGGAGCTGCAACTGCTGAAGCGCATGTGCCCTAAAGCCCATCCTCCGCCACACGAGAAGCCGCTAGAGTGAGAGGCCCCCTCACCACAATTAGGTAGCAGCCTGCACTCCCTGCAACTAGAGAAGTCTGCACACAGCCCCAGCACCTCCAAAAATAAACTTAAAAAACCAACAAATAAACAGAAGCTATCACTGCAGTTCAAGTACAGGGTCTTCTGTGCGTGTGCACATATGCACGTGTGTCCGATTCTTTGTGACCCCGTGGACTGCAGCCCTTCAGGCTCCTCTGTCCATGGGATTCTCCAGGCAAGAATACTGGAGCGGGTTGCTGTGCCCTCCTCCAGGGGACCTTCCCGACTCAAGGATCGGACCCATGTTTCTTATGTCTCCTGCACTGGCAGGCGGGTTCTTTACCGCTAGAGTCACCTGGGAANTGCAGCCCTTCAGGCTCCTCTGTCCATGGGATTCTCCAGGCAAGAATACTGGAGCGGGTTGCTGTGCCCTCCTCCAGGGGACCTTCCCGACTCAAGGATCGGACCCATGTTTCTTATGTCTCCTGCACTGGCAGGCGGGTTCTTTACCGCTAGAGTCACCTGGGAAGCCTCTAAAACACACGTATTAACACACAGCTAAGATTATATTATACATCTTTTTTGCATCTTAATTTTTAACTTTTTTTCTGGATGATTTTATCATGTCCCTGAAAAGTTTTTACTCTAAATCGCAACCTAATATTCCATCACAGGAATGAAGCAATTTATTTAGCCATTTCCATACTTGTGTACATTTTACTTATTTCTAGTTGTTTGCTATTGCTAAAAACAATTTTGAAAGATCGTTACTTCCGTCTACTTCCATCTTTATTTCCTTAAGTTTAATTGCTAGATTTAAAAACAATTAGTTTGAGTTTGTGAATGGTTCAAAATCCAGTTGGTAGACCGATCTCTGTGTGAGGAATGAGGAACTGAAGTCAAGAAGTCTGGAATCTTCTGCAGATCCACAGTTCATCCCTGCCGAAGTGCGCCCTGAACCCAGTAGAGCTCTCATACCTGTGTCTCAGGATCCAGTAAAAGTGACGGAAGCAAGAAACTGTATTAATCAATGCAAATTGCCTTCTTTTTCCAGGGAAAAGATCCATGGGAGTGTTTACGTGTGCTCAGATTTTTTTTGTGTGTGTGTGTGTGTACACTAACAAAAATCATTCAATGACCTGGGTCAAAGAGGCTTTCTCTGGGGGCAAATTTCTATTTATCCTGATGGCACAGGAAACCAAAGCCTTCTGCAATTAAAATAACTGAGGTCAAAAAAATCCAGCTATCTGTATTGTACTTTTGGTAACTCCCATCGAGGGAACTGCGTGTGAAGTGAAGACTGGCTTATTTAGGCTGAGGGGGCAGGAAACTCTTCAGCTGCCCAAGGTAGGGTAACTGCAAATTTCCACCGCTGACTTCGAATTTTAGACATTAAAAGGCAATTTGCAAGTTTTAAGTACATACCAAGAGGCACAAGGTCTTGCTCTAAAACAATAACTGTGGCTGAATAAAACGTAGAAGCTGAGAGCTTCCTGGGATTATAGTGGGAGATAGTTCTGTGTTTAGAAGACACTTCTGTAATTTGCATTTTACGGGGGCTCTTGCTGAGAAGACCAAGGACAAACAGGGTCCTTGGTCCATTAACTTTGTGTGTCAAGCACTTGGCCTTCTAACATGTCTTGGTATAAAAATAAACCCACAGCAGCGTGTGTGACTGAAACTTCCCCCAATCCTGCTCTTAGAGGCCAGGGCTGGCGCTTCCACCCTGGGGCCAACTGAGCTCAGCCTTCGTGAGGGGCTCTGACCCATGGGCTTATATACACCAAGGAAGAAATAGTTCTTAAATCTGCAAACCTTTCTTTCTCCTCTTCCACTCCTTCCAAATACTTCCCTTGACTTCTTCCCGCCTGGCTAGCTGCAGCCGACCAGTACAGACTTAGAAATTATGAGAACTGGAGGGGGGAGCTCATTTCCAGATTAATTTGGGGCCCTTTTGCCCCTGCGAAAAACTATAATCTTTTGTTATTACCTATACATCACTGGGAATAAGGCAAGAGCCGGTGCTTTAGAGCAGACAGGCCACGGGGCAGAGCCCCACCTCCAGCACTGTGTGAACCCGGCTAACTGAGGAACCTCTCTGAGCCTCAGTCTCATCTGCAAACTGGGGACAGCAACCCTGACTCCCTCATCTGGCGGCGAAGATGCACTGGTAGGCACATACTCTGGCGCTCCCTAAGCACCCAGTCAGTGTTACTTTCAGCCTGGGCACGGCGTTGTTCCCCCTTGGAAATCCCTCCCTTTGACATTTTTCTATTATCTTGACCACTGGGTAGTAAGCTTTCTATTTCCTCACGATTCTTCCTCGTCAATATTACATTATTGTTACCGTTTCTTCAGTAATACACTTGCCACCGAGTAGATTCTTAACGCAGCCAACATGCTCTCCTCTGCTTGCAAAATGATTGAACCTGAATTTTTGATCTTTTGAAATATAAAAAGCAAATTAAGCCAACTTGCTTATACAACGAGCTGACCCAAAAGTCTTTATGCCCTTGTTTCACACGCCAAGCCTAATCACTTCTGAGACTCTTGCATCTAGTGTGATGCCAGATGGCGTCCTTTCACGTTTACAGCTCGCTGGGGGAGTCGACAGGGAGGCGCTCTAGTACGAAGCGGACTTCCTGTTAGGGCAGGCCACAGATGAAAGGGAATGGGGAGTAAGAGAAGGCAGAGGAGGAAAGCTCTGAGTCTTCAAAGAAGCAGGAACTGGACCCCCGCCCCCAGGGGAGCTCACAGAAGAGTCTTGAGCTGGTTAGGGAAAGGGGGCCCCGGGTCGGGCGTTCGGGGCAGAGAGTCGGCGAGTTTGGCCCCTCGGTGCACGGCGGGTGGAGGACAGGGGCACACACGCGTGGAGGAGTCCGTGTGTTCAAGGGGCGTGTGGTCTGACGCAAGGCTCCTCTCCAGCTATCACGTCGGAGACGAGGGAACCCGCCGGCGGCAGCCATGTTGAACGACACAGCGCGCCTTCTCCCTGGGTGACGTGGGAGCCGCGTCCCGACAGCGCTCGCAGGAGAGGATTCTGGGTCATGGCCAAGAATGGAGCGTCGCCCTCTAGTGGCGCGTGGAGGCAACTGCAGGGACATGACCTTTCCGGCCGACGCTCCGCAGAAAGCCAAGAAGAACTAAAGAGCCCTCTTGCTCAAGGTGAAAGAGGAGAGGGGAAAAAGCTGGCTTAAAACTCAACCTTAGAAACTAAGATCGTGGCATCCGGTCCCATCATTTCATGGCAAATAGATGAGGAAAAAATGGAAACAGCAGCAGATTCTGTCTTTTTTCTTGGGCTCCAAAATCACTGTAGAACGTGACTGTAGCCATGAAACTAAAAGATGCTCACTCCTTGGAAGACAAGCTATGACAAACCTAGACAAAGTATTAGAAAACAGAGGCATCACTTTGTTGACAAAGGTCCATATAGTCAAAGCTATGGTTTTTCCAAATCTGTTTGTCCAGATGTGAGAGCTGGACCATAAGGAAGGTCGAGTGCCCAAGAATTGGTGTTTTCAAAAAGTGGTGCTGGAGAAGACTTTTGAGAGTCCGCTGGATGGCAAGGAGATCAAACCAGTCAATCCTAAAGGAAATCAATCCTGACTACTCTTTGGAAGAACTAACGCTGAGGTTGAAGCTCCAATACCTTGGGCACCTGATGGGAAGAGCCGACTGATTGGAAAAGACCCTGATGCTGGGAAAGATTAAGGGCAGGAGGAGAAGGGGACGACAGAGGATGAGACGGTTGGATGGCATCAGTGACTCAATGGACATGAGTCTGAGCAAGCTCAGGGAGACAGTGAAGGACAGGGAAGCCTGGCGTACTGCAGGGTTGCAGAGTAGGACACAACCTAGTGACTGAACAACAAAAGGGAGTAGGAACTTCTTCCCTGGGGCTCACAGACGCAGCCATCTCTGCATCACTTCATCTTATCGAGGCTTGACACGCGCGCCTCCTTTTCTCCTCTAGACGAGAGCCACGATCATTAAACGGGGACTTGTGCACAGCAGTTGTTTTTTTTATCATAGTGCTGGCTAGGAGGCAGGGTATCCTGATCGCCAGTAATTTTATTAATTAAAAATGTTTGACTAGAAGTAACTTTTCATTCATAATCAATACTGATTCAAATTTTGTTTTGTTCATGCTATATGATCAAAAGAAGGTTCAGCAGAGGAGCTAGTAAAAAACGAGTAGCTACAGTGTTCTTGCCTGGAGCATCCCAGGGATGGGGGAGCCTGGTGGGCTGCCGTCTATGGGATCGCACAGAGTCGTACACGACTGAAGGGACTTAGCAGCAGCAGCAGCAGAACCCTATAGGTGGCGCAGTGGTAAAGAATCTGCCTGTCAGTGTAGGAAACAGGGGTTCCATCCCTGGGTCGGGAAGATGCTCTGGAGCAGGGAATGACAACCCACTCCAGTGTTCTTGCCTGGGAAATCCCATGGACAGAGGAGCCTGGTGGACTACAGTCCAAGGGATCACAAACAGCTGGACTGGACTGGGCACACAGCACGCATCTCTCTACCCTTCTGGATTTCAAAAGAAAGAGGAAACAACCACACATACCATTGAAATGTGTCAGCTTTAGTTCTGGCCTCGTTTACTCAAATACCATAATCCTTTGCAACCGGCAAAATCTGTACATTAACTTTCAAACTGCAAGTTGATCCATATTTTGTGCTAGAATATGATAGCCATAACCTCCAGTGCTCTGCCAAAAGTTAAAAAGGGAGATACAGTCATGAATATTTAACACTTCAAAAATTCTCATTTAAGAATACTCAGTGTAGGTGATCAGAGAACATAGCTTACCAGAATGAAAGTTTAGAACTCGAAAAGGTTTTGTTTGTGCCTTTGGTAAAGGAGGTCTTCCTTTTCATTATATTAAACACCTCGTCAGTCTAAGAGGTGTATTATGATAAGGAATTATAGCTGGGCCAAAGGAAGGTAGCATTTTCGATTAATTGTGGTAAAAATCTCTATAGCTTGAGGATTTTGTTGTTGTTGCTGTTTAAATTAGAATAAGGGTGGTGCTAGAGGTAGAGAATCCATCTGCCAGTGCAGGAGACACAGAGACTTGGGTTCCACCTCTGGGTTGGAAAGATCCTCTGGAGAAGGAAAAGGCAACCCTCTCCAGCATTCTTGCCTCGGAAATTCTACGACAGAGGAGCCTGGCAGACTATACGGTCCATGGGGCCGCAAAGAGCCCAGTGTGGCTGAGCGGCTGAACACACACACACATGCACACACACAGAGGGGTTAAAGCAGAATCCACTCCGTGCTCTGACAAATGTTTATTGAATGCACACTCTGCTTCCTGTACGATACTCCCACAACTGTGATTCGGAATTTGCCCTGCAGTTCGTGGAGGGATAAGCCATAGGCAGAAAACAGTTAAGGTCAGTTTCAAAGACAGTGTACAGATGACTCCTAACATAAAATCCAATAATTAAGCGAATGCCACAGTAAAAAACGCTGTGGGGGGCAACACTGTAAAGAGTGGCTGCCACAGTTTTACAACCTTATTAATGATAATATTATCAGTGACAATGACGAAGGTTCATGTCTCATTTAACAGTTTATGAATCACATAGAGTGTTAAAAGCAGCTTCAGGGAGATGGTGGGGTTGGTTTATAAAGGAAGTGGGACTTTAAAACCTCCTGAAACATTAAATTTCAGAGCTTTGAGTAGAATCAAGATATGGAAGGCTCCCCCTTGGATTTATGGCAAACTGTAATTTATGTGAAAGTGAAGGTGTTAGTCACCCAGTCATTTCCAGCTCTTTGTGACTCCGGGGACTGTAGCCCGCCAGGCTCCTTTGTCCATGGGATTTCCTAGGCCAGAATACTGGAGTGGGTTGCCATTTCCTTCTCCAGGGGATCTTCCCGACCCAGGATTGAACCCGTGTCTCCTGCTTGCCAGGTAGATTCTTTACCGCTGAACCACCAGCAAAGAGGTTATTCATTAATAACAGTTACAAATCTGGTAGGAACTCAACATAGTTATAAAGTACTTTTCATTTGTGAAAGAATGTTACATTTCATTATTCATATGTGTCCCCAGATAGAGAAACTTGGAGGAAGACCCAGAAGGATAATACAGACTGGGCTAGGAGCCTGAGTTTAAGCCAGAACCCGTTGGTGCTTGTCTGAGTCCATCAAGATTTATAGGGTTTCCAAACTACAAAAAGGGTTCATTGAATATAGCAAATTTTCTCTAAGTATTCATAAAATCTAGCCATAATACAGGCAAAGCATAATAAGCCTAGGTTTATTCTGTGGGAAAGGTAGAACATTTGAATGGACATAACTATGCTTCATAGGCTAACGGAAGCAAAAGCGTTTGGGCTGTACAGACATTTCAGCTCTCCTTTGGCACTGAGGGATTATTAGCCCCAAATAGCATCATTATCCAAGTTGTCGCAGTGATCCATATTCTGCTTATGAGAGGCTATCATTTCAACCGCTGGGAAATATTTTCAGAACTTTATTCAGATGAAGAAGCATGGAGATTTTTTAACATGAATATGAGCTATTGACCATCCCTTTCTTTTGGATCTCTCAAAATCCAGGAGGAGACATTATGTGTGCTACAAAATAGCATCTAATACAATAAAATAGGAATATTGCATCAGACACACAATTTTATCTGATTTTGTACTCACTCACATACTATATAGTAATAAGTAGACTATGGTTAATCCAAAATGGAATATTTTACAGTGACATGCTTGGTAAACGTATCCCCTATCAGCACAGATGGCATAAAAATGTTTAGTGGTTCTTTTTTCAGGCTTCATGTCATGCTGTGGGAAGATATGGCTGAAATAAATACATTTTATTTTGTTTTGTGACATTTTTCCATATGATTTAATTATAGGGAGAATGGTGCACAGAGAGCGTCACGATTAAGTGGGATCCATTATATGCTTAAGAGCAAATTCAAGTCTTTTGTTGAGCACATTTTTGGAAATAAATTGTGCACGCCATGTAAATAATATGACATTTGGTTGCAGTCAATTTGGTTTATGCATTTTGCCCAAAGGAACAGGTGATTCAAAGTTTAATTTGCCCCTCCTCTACTTATCCTAATAACTTGGCACAGTAAGCAGTTCTTGGGATATCAATACTCAATTAACAAAACAGTTCTTTCGCTGCTGCTAAAACAAAGAGTTGATTCTCATCTACATTTTTTGGGTTGATGGAGTGCAGGGCAGATGAGACGAACAAAAGAGAGAGGAGAGCAGGGGAAGAGGGCAGTCCAGTGGTGCCCCCGCAGACACAGAGGAAATGAGCACAGACTCGCTGGCATGTGCCAGGCTGACGGCACTGCCCAGGAAGCCCGATCCATCCCCCCGAGGCCCAGGAATCCGGGCTTCTGTGTGACTCGGCAGAGTGCATCCGTCTCATATTAAAGTTGTGTTTGCATGGAATTAAGGGATCACATCGGAGAACCCGGGGACAGAGTAAGCCTGATGGACTACAGTCCATGGGGTCGCAAAGTGCTGGAGATGGCTGAGCAACTAACATGGTACAACCACCATCGGCAAACCCAGTGAAAACGTGGGGTGCGAAGAGCTGCGCGCTATCTGAGTGATGCTGTGTTTCCAGTGCCCTCTGCATTTAATGACCTGGTCAGAGCAGTCAGTGTGCTGCCGAGGGGCTGAGACCTCTGTTCAGCCGTCTTCTCTCCCATTCTCACCTCTGCTGCCCCATGTGGCGGTCCCTGACCACTCAGCTGGGCCACAGCAGCTGTCTCTGAAATGCGGTTTCTCCTCCCAGTTCCCCCTCCCACCCCCAGCCATGCCGCTGCACTCCCTCCCCCAAGGGACTGCTCTGCAGGCTTGGGGGCCAGTGGTGCAGGCTTGAACGAGACTTCTCCCCTTCATCCCGCAGCCTGGGCTCCCTGGAGCTCCATCCTCACCCCCATCGCTGCAGGATCACGGGACCGGGGTACATTCATCTGATCCCCCCGCTACAGAACGGCCCCCCTGAGGTCCGGGCCGTGTCCTCTCCAGCAGTGAGTCCTCAGTTCCTCCAGGTGACATTAACCATGTGGCGGGGGGAGGGTGGGGGTGGAGATGTGTATAAGAGACAGTCCCTGGGTCGGGAAGATGCTCTGGAGCAGGGAATGACAACCCACTCCAGTGTTCTTGCCTGGGAAATCCCATGGACAGAGGAGCCTGGTGGACTACAGTCCAAGGGATCACAAACAGCTGGACTGGACTGGGCACACAGCACGCATCTCTCTACCCTTCTGGATTTCAAAAGAAAGAGGAAACAACCACACATACCATTGAAATGTGTCAGCTTTAGTTCTGGCCTCGTTTACTCAAATACCATAATCCTTTGCAACCGGCAAAATCTGTACATTAACTTTCAAACTGCAAGTTGATCCATATTTTGTGCTAGAATATGATAGCCATAACCTCCAGTGCTCTGCCAAAAGTTAAAAAGGGAGATACAGTCATGAATATTTAACACTTCAAAAATTCTCATTTAAGAATACTCAGTGTAGGTGATCAGAGAACATAGCTTACCAGAATGAAAGTTTAGAACTCGAAAAGGTTTTGTTTGTGCCTTTGGTAAAGGAGGTCTTCCTTTTCATTATATTAAACACCTCGTCAGTCTAAGAGGTGTATTATGATAAGGAATTATAGCTGGGCCAAAGGAAGGTAGCATTTTCGATTAATTGTGGTAAAAATCTCTATAGCTTGAGGATTTTGTTGTTGTTGCTGTTTAAATTAGAATAAGGGTGGTGCTAGAGGTAGAGAATCCATCTGCCAGTGCAGGAGACACAGAGACTTGGGTTCCACCTCTGGGTTGGAAAGATCCTCTGGAGAAGGAAAAGGCAACCCTCTCCAGCATTCTTGCCTCGGAAATTCTACGACAGAGGAGCCTGGCAGACTATACGGTCCATGGGGCCGCAAAGAGCCCAGTGTGGCTGAGCGGCTGAACACACACACACATGCACACACACAGAGGGGTTAAAGCAGAATCCACTCCGTGCTCTGACAAATGTTTATTGAATGCACACTCTGCTTCCTGTACGATACTCCCACAACTGTGATTCGGAATTTGCCCTGCAGTTCGTGGAGGGATAAGCCATAGGCAGAAAACAGTTAAGGTCAGTTTCAAAGACAGTGTACAGATGACTCCTAACATAAAATCCAATAATTAAGCGAATGCCACAGTAAAAAACGCTGTGGGGGGCAACACTGTAAAGAGTGGCTGCCACAGTTTTACAACCTTATTAATGATAATATTATCAGTGACAATGACGAAGGTTCATGTCTCATTTAACAGTTTATGAATCACATAGAGTGTTAAAAGCAGCTTCAGGGAGATGGTGGGGTTGGTTTATAAAGGAAGTGGGACTTTAAAACCTCCTGAAACATTAAATTTCAGAGCTTTGAGTAGAATCAAGATATGGAAGGCTCCCCCTTGGATTTATGGCAAACTGTAATTTATGTGAAAGTGAAGGTGTTAGTCACCCAGTCATTTCCAGCTCTTTGTGACTCCGGGGACTGTAGCCCGCCAGGCTCCTTTGTCCATGGGATTTCCTAGGCCAGAATACTGGAGTGGGTTGCCATTTCCTTCTCCAGGGGATCTTCCCGACCCAGGATTGAACCCGTGTCTCCTGCTTGCCAGGTAGATTCTTTACCGCTGAACCACCAGCAAAGAGGTTATTCATTAATAACAGTTACAAATCTGGTAGGAACTCAACATAGTTATAAAGTACTTTTCATTTGTGAAAGAATGTTACATTTCATTATTCATATGTGTCCCCAGATAGAGAAACTTGGAGGAAGACCCAGAAGGATAATACAGACTGGGCTAGGAGCCTGAGTTTAAGCCAGAACCCGTTGGTGCTTGTCTGAGTCCATCAAGATTTATAGGGTTTCCAAACTACAAAAAGGGTTCATTGAATATAGCAAATTTTCTCTAAGTATTCATAAAATCTAGCCATAATACAGGCAAAGCATAATAAGCCTAGGTTTATTCTGTGGGAAAGGTAGAACATTTGAATGGACATAACTATGCTTCATAGGCTAACGGAAGCAAAAGCGTTTGGGCTGTACAGACATTTCAGCTCTCCTTTGGCACTGAGGGATTATTAGCCCCAAATAGCATCATTATCCAAGTTGTCGCAGTGATCCATATTCTGCTTATGAGAGGCTATCATTTCAACCGCTGGGAAATATTTTCAGAACTTTATTCAGATGAAGAAGCATGGAGATTTTTTAACATGAATATGAGCTATTGACCATCCCTTTCTTTTGGATCTCTCAAAATCCAGGAGGAGACATTATGTGTGCTACAAAATAGCATCTAATACAATAAAATAGGAATATTGCATCAGACACACAATTTTATCTGATTTTGTACTCACTCACATACTATATAGTAATAAGTAGACTATGGTTAATCCAAAATGGAATATTTTACAGTGACATGCTTGGTAAACGTATCCCCTATCAGCACAGATGGCATAAAAATGTTTAGTGGTTCTTTTTTCAGGCTTCATGTCATGCTGTGGGAAGATATGGCTGAAATAAATACATTTTATTTTGTTTTGTGACATTTTTCCATATGATTTAATTATAGGGAGAATGGTGCACAGAGAGCGTCACGATTAAGTGGGATCCATTATATGCTTAAGAGCAAATTCAAGTCTTTTGTTGAGCACATTTTTGGAAATAAATTGTGCACGCCATGTAAATAATATGACATTTGGTTGCAGTCAATTTGGTTTATGCATTTTGCCCAAAGGAACAGGTGATTCAAAGTTTAATTTGCCCCTCCTCTACTTATCCTAATAACTTGGCACAGTAAGCAGTTCTTGGGATATCAATACTCAATTAACAAAACAGTTCTTTCGCTGCTGCTAAAACAAAGAGTTGATTCTCATCTACATTTTTTGGGTTGATGGAGTGCAGGGCAGATGAGACGAACAAAAGAGAGAGGAGAGCAGGGGAAGAGGGCAGTCCAGTGGTGCCCCCGCAGACACAGAGGAAATGAGCACAGACTCGCTGGCATGTGCCAGGCTGACGGCACTGCCCAGGAAGCCCGATCCATCCCCCCGAGGCCCAGGAATCCGGGCTTCTGTGTGACTCGGCAGAGTGCATCCGTCTCATATTAAAGTTGTGTTTGCATGGAATTAAGGGATCACATCGGAGAACCCGGGGACAGAGTAAGCCTGATGGACTACAGTCCATGGGGTCGCAAAGTGCTGGAGATGGCTGAGCAACTAACATGGTACAACCACCATCGGCAAACCCAGTGAAAACGTGGGGTGCGAAGAGCTGCGCGCTATCTGAGTGATGCTGTGTTTCCAGTGCCCTCTGCATTTAATGACCTGGTCAGAGCAGTCAGTGTGCTGCCGAGGGGCTGAGACCTCTGTTCAGCCGTCTTCTCTCCCATTCTCACCTCTGCTGCCCCATGTGGCGGTCCCTGACCACTCAGCTGGGCCACAGCAGCTGTCTCTGAAATGCGGTTTCTCCTCC
>SJYX01013105.1:0-48410 GCA_006410675.1 Oreotragus oreotragus | reverse complement strand
GAGGTGGGGGTGGGTGGGGGTAGGTGATCGAATGGATCACTTCCTGTCAACTGTTCTTCATTGAATTCTGGGGTGAAACCAACCTCCTAGGCCCGGTGTTCCCTGGGTTCTCCCGAGCCCTCTCTGCAAGGCGTCCCCATGGCCCCTGCTCACTCCATTTCTCAGCTTCCTACCTGCTCTGCGCTCTGGGCAGTTTCCCGAATAGGTGCCCTTTGCTGCAATGTCCCTCTGCTAGGATGTATTTAATGCTCATCTCAGAAAACGGTCAGTCCTCTTGAAGAACTTTTTTTTTTTTTTTAATCAGCAGATGCTTCAAGACTCACATCTAGAATTAATGGAGCCATCCTCTTTAGCATCGTATTTGTAACCGCATAATGCTTCTCACACCTTTTGCGTGTCGGCCCCTGGGGATAGGGTCTAGGTCTTTTTGCCTTTTTTTTTTTAAACTCTCACAGAACCTAGCATACATACAAGTCAGGCAGAAGATGATTAACACATGCTTTGGGTGGCAAACTGCTAGGACCACAGCAGCCAGGACCTCGATTAGCACCTGCCAGTTTCCATCCCTCCATCCCCGCTTCTCGTCCTCCAGCACTTCAGCTTGCATTGTCTTGTCAGATCACCACAGCTGATCTACAAGGGCTGAGTCAACATCTAGAATGGCCCGGTGACTTGCGGAAGGCCACTCAGCTGACAGGAACACTGGCATTCAAACCTCGGTTTCGGCCTCTAAGCTGGTGGCCCATCTAGGTCACTAATGGTTTAAATAAAGGGCGACAGGGTCCTCACTTGAGTCCAAGGTCCAAAACCAGAGGTGGAAGAAATTTGAATACTTTAGTATGTGTTACTTTTGCATGTGTGTGCTCTGTCATGTCCAACTCTTTGTGGCCCCAAGGACTGAGGCCCGCCAGGCTCCTCTGTCCACGGGATTCTCCAGGCAAGGAGAATAGAGCGGGTAGCCATTCCCTTCTCCAGGGGATCTTTCTGCCCCAGGGATTGAACCCGTGTCTCCTGTGGCTCCTGCATTGCAGGTGGATTCTTTACTATTGAGCCACCTGGGAAGCCCATTTTTCACTCTTAGAGTTCTGGAATCCAGCTCCCAGGGTTCCTGCTGTAATGAAAGGTTTCAATAGACCATAGGGTAGCCCTGCTTCCTTTCTGATAACCCAGGTAAGCAGTGATTGGGAGGCCCCCCTGCCATCCATCACTCCAGAGTCCATGGAGTATGAACTGGATGTGGAAGCTGGGCCAGAAGTCATGGCTGAATCTTGTCTAGACCTGGGGGAAAAGCCCCATCTGGGCAAGGTGGGTCCCCCTGGGCCTTAGCTTAGTAGCCCAGCACTTGGGCAGAGGCTGGGAAGGCTATAGCGGTTGATTCAAAAGAGAGTCTCTTGTTGGATGAGTAGGAAAGAAGGAGATTGGCACAGATTAAATGGAAGCTGAAAAGACTGTATCATGAGCACATGTGGATTCAGACATTTGGAAGAATTTGAGGAGAATTAGGGTTATTGCAGGATGAGTGAAAATGGAAACAAACAAATTCTGTTTTTTTATTGAGACTCAACTTTTATCTTCCAGTTACCCACTCTCACTATGCCCTTAGAATTTTCAGAAACTAAGTATTTTTTGTGTGTCTTTTTTTCTTAGATTCTTTTGTTTAAATGTGGAACTTTGTAGAATTTCTTGATTATGCATGAGAAAAGGAAAAACACTAAATGAAAATCTGAAATAATGTCTATTTAAGCAATTTCTGCTTATCTGAGAAAGACTGTTATTTGATCCATGAGAATTTTAAAAATAAATCACAATATCTATTTACCTCTAAAACAGAGCATTAATAGGCTTAAAATAAAAATCCACATCTATAAATTCTGTTTCCCTTTGAAAATTCATCTTTGCAATTACTTGCTTTGTATTGTACCTTAGTTATTCTACAATAGAAATTATTACTCTATACCAGAAGGAATTTAGGCTGAAGGTCTAAATCTATTCTGCTATAAACTCTCTTATAGATTTTAATATTTAACATGATACTAAAACTTTAAAAACTATTCATAGGTACTTTCTAAATTTATAAAAATACAATTACAAAGTTAGATGCAAGAATAAAATCATACAAGNTGGGGTTTGCGATATCATTCCCTGCTGCTGCTAAGTCGCTTCAGTCGTGTCCAACTCTGTGCAACCCCATAGACCGCAGCCCACCAGGCTCCCCCGTCCCTGGGATTCTCCAGGCAAGAACACTGGAGTGGGTTGCCATTTCCTTCTCCAGTGCATGAAAGTGAAAACTCAAAGCGAAGTCACTGAGTTGTATCCAACTCTCAGCGACCCCATGGACTGAAGCCCACTAGGCTCCTCTGTCCATGGGATTTTCCAGGCAAGAGTATTGGAGTGGGGTGATTATTCCCTGGTCATAGGTAATTCAAAATTGCGTATTTAAGTCACCTTCGGATTGTGATGTATTATAGAAGCAGCTCAATTCAGGGTTATATTTTACCATTACCTCTTCTCATTTAAAAATAATTTAAAACACAAATTTAAAAGTTGTCACTGCCAGAGTTTAATTCTGAACGACAGCCTGGCTGGCTGCACCTTTCAGTGATACGTGTCCTACGGTAATTTCCAAGCCTGACCTCCCTCTCCTAGGTTTTATTGCTCTTGGCTATTTGCATAAAAATGGAATCTTTGATCTTTAAGGGTTCATCAGCTCAAATGGCTCATTCCCCATCCTAAGACACAAGTAATGACGGGCGAAAGGAGTTTAGTGGTTCAGCTCAACCAGGCATGCACAAGCAGGTTCCTGAAACTCCTCTCTCCCTCCTCCACCTCAACGTGGCTGCCTTTGCTGTATTCTCCGCTCAAGTCGCTCTCCGTGTCTCCCTAGCTCCAATATGAATTGAGGTGGCCCCTCCCTGCAGGTACAGGTCCAAGCACAGTCAGCAGTTTCATTCTACCAGAGGCAGAAAAACACAGGATGCATTCCAACATGGGCTCCTCCACTTCCTGGAGGACTTGGGAGAATTCCTTTACCTCTCAGAGCTTTGGTTTCTCCTCCATGAAGTGAAGGATGTTAGTGTTATTATCTCCCACCGTCATATGCTCAGAACCTCAGTTGTGTCTGACTCTTTGCAAGCCCCTGGACTGCAGCCCGCCAGACTCCTCTGTCACTGGGATTTCCCAGGCAAGAATACTGGAGTGGGTTGCCATTTCCTTCTCCAGGGGATCTTCCTGACCCAGGGATCAAACCCGGGTCTCCTGCATGGCAGATGGATTTCTTATCAGCTGAGCTTCCACATGGTTATGGTGAGGAATAAAAGAGACATTATCCATGAGGGGTCTGAAGGTAGACTCACAAATGCTTTGTTTTCCATCCCTTTCCAACAACTGTAGGTCTTTTCCAGGGATGTGCAGGTCCCAATAGAAATGTCAGTTGAAGTCCATCAATATAAGTATCAGTTCAGTTGTTTAGTCGTGTCTGACTCTTTGCAACCCCATGGACTACAGCACGCCTGGCCTCCCTGTCCATCATCAACTCCTGGAGTTCACTCAAACTCATGTCCATTGAGTTGGTGATGCCATCCAACCATCTCATCCTCTGTCGTCCCCTTCTCCTCCTGCCTTCAATCTTTCCCAGAATCAGGGTCTTTTCCAATGAGTCAGCTCTTCGCATCAGGTGGCCAAAGTATTGGAGTTTCAGCTTCAACATCAGTCCATCAGTTTGCCAACATTAATTCTCAAGTGATGAGTAAATTATACCCCGTTTATTTCTGGTCTAATGACAATTTCCATAAAGTTATTCACTACTCAGGAAGGGCTGACTGAATGCAACAATATGGGGAACAGACCAAGGGAATGATAGAATCCTCAAAGATAGCGCTTGTGGTTTTGTTTAATTTACCAGGGGCACACTGAAGTGAAAAATTAGTTTCCTTTTTTAAACTGTGAGAGGTGACTACGTTCTAACCCACTGGGTGACTACTCTCATACTAAGCCGGGAACAAGTGCGAGCCCATGTGTTAGACACCCTTTAACGCATCCATGCGCTCCTTCAGCTAGCATCTAGAACAGAGTGTGTAGCTCTCCAGGCCAGAATCCTGAAGCGCATAGCCGTACCCTTCTCCAGGGGATCTTCCCAACCCAGGGATCGGACCGGGGTCTCCCACGTTGCAGGCGGATTCTTTGCCAGCTGAGCCACCAGGGAAGCCGTGAGGCTGAGAGAAGTCAGGCCCCTTCTCTGGCCTCCAGGGACTTGCCTTCCAGTGTGTGTGCGTGCGGTGGGGGTGGGGCCCACAGGTGCACGGCTACCGCTAGGAGCAAGAGGAAGCAGAGCAGTGCCCATGGGGGCGTGTGTGCCACCCCCTGGGGTGGCAGGCTTGGGAAGCTCCGAGACGTCGTGGAGGCTGCAGGAGTGAAAGGGGAGCAAAGAGAACAAAGGCGCTGAGCACACAACATCCAGGGGCGGCTTCGTGAATGTAAGCGCTCCTTGACTCACCTTCTGTTCCCGGGACAGAGGACGGGTTAAGTGCCCAGCAAGAAAGAGTGTGTTTTATCCTACTGCAGTAGTTAGCATCTGTCAGCCGGGGACATGCTTTAGGAGGATCACTCCTGAGCCACTGAGCTGTAAGATAATAACTTGGAGCTGTTTTAGGCCACTAACTTTCCCAATTTATTACAGCAGCAGTTGAAAACGAACACAGTTGTTCTGGAAGAGGACCAAGGAAGAGAGATCCCCTGAACTAAGGCCATAGTGATGGAGAGGAGGAGCTTCGCCACACGGGGTGCTGAGGAGATAGCACAGGTAGGATCTGGTGATTATGTGAGCTAGAGGTGATGGTTTAGGGACAGAAAGAGCCCGGAGTCTTCCAGGTTTATCTGCTGAGTAGGTAGATGGAGAAGGCATGTCGGAGGAGGAGCAGGACTCAGGAAGACGAGGGACCAGCTTTGAATATTTTAAATTTGGAGTGTCTTTGAGACTTTTGCGAGGACAAACAGATAAGACAGGTACTGTGATAACTGGATGGTGACTGAGGAGAAAGTTCAGAACTTTCACGGTGAAGTCGTGAGAAAGGGGGAGAGAGGCTGCATGAGCCGAGATCCAGAGGGGAAACCATGGCAGCTCTCAGACAGATGGGAGAAGCATGGCCAAGCAAGGGTGTCCATGCAATGTAAGGAGCGCGTCAACAGGCGGGTCCTGAAAAGGGACTCTGTGACCATCTCGGGGGCACCAGGGAGAGCGCCTACGGGAAGCAGTAACCCTCTGAGTCCAGAAGGACCACTTGGAGAAAAGGGCAGAGAGCCTCCCACGGAGAGGGGACAGTGTAGGAAAAGGCACAAAGCTGACAAGCCCTAAACGGGCACAGCTGTACACAGAGAACTGGAGGGCAGGATGAGAGGATGCTCTCAGACAGAACGGCGGGTGGAATCCTCGGCCATGGCACGTTCAGGCAAAGACAGGGTAGAGCCAGACAGAAGGTCAGAGAGGACTTCTGAACTGGGCATGGGATTTAGAGTCAGGTGAGTCGATTTATAGCAGTATTGAAAATGATTTTTTAAAGGTACAGATCAGAGATTTTAAAAATTAACTTCCTAATTTCTGACACCTAAAATAGTACGTCAAGGCTGCATATTGTCACCCTACTTATTTAACTTGTCTGCAGGGTATATCATGTGAAATGCTGGGCTGGATGAAGCATAAGCTGGAGTCAAGATTGCTGGGAGAAATATCATTAGCCTCAGATATGCAGATGACACCTCCCTTATGGCAGAAAGCAAAGAGGAACTAAAGAGTCTCTTGATGAAAGTGAAACAGGAGGGTGAAAAAGTTGGCTTGAAACAACATTCAAAAAACGAAGATCATGGCATCCAGTCCCATCACTTCATGGCAAATAGAAGGGAAACAGTGGAAAAAGTGACAGACTATTTTGGGGGGCTCCAAAATCACTGCAGATGGTGACTGCAGCCATGAAATTAAAAAATGCTTACTTCTTGGAAGAAAAGCTATGAACAACCTAAACAGCATATTAAACAGCAGAGATATTACTTTGCCAACAAAGGTCTGTCTAGTCAAAGCTATGGTTTTTCCAGTCATCATGTATGGATATGAGAGTTGGACCATAAAGAAAGCTGAGCGCCAAAGAATTGATGCTTTTCAACTGTGGTGTTGAAGAAGACTCTCAAGAGTCCCTTGGACTGCAAGGAGATCCAGTCAGTCCATCCTAAAGCAGATCAGTCCTGGGTGTTCATTGGAAGGACTGATGCTGAAGCTGAGGCTGCCATAGTTTGGCCACCTCATGGGAAGAGCTGACTCCTTGGAAAAGACCCTGATGCTGGGAAAGATTGAAGGCGGGAGGAGAAGGGGATGACAAAGGATGATGAGTTTGGATAAGCTCCAGGAGCCAGTGATGGACGGGGAGGCCTGGGGTGCTGCAGTCCATGGGGTCACATAGAGTCGGACACGACTTAGAGACTGAACTGAACTGAAGCTAGCTTCCAGATAACTTTCCTATTGCGTGGCTCTAATTATGACACGGCATTCAAAACGTTTCTGTAGATTACAAGAAGGTCAATATCCCCTTGAATCTGCGCATCCTCTTTATAAGCAGCGGACTTCAGCCTCTCATTGTTCTTAAACACCTAAGACACACCCCCATCTCCAGGTGAGTTTCCTCACACCACCATACTTCCCATTCCCCATTCTTTCTCTATCCAAACTTAACTTGCTCTTCAAAGCACAGTTCAAATGCCACATCCTTCAGAAAGTGTCTCCTGGTTCCTGAGTAGGAATTATTCCCCTGCCTCCCCGCCTCCCCCCTTTTGGGGCTCCCCCTCTGGTCCTTACTCATGTTACGATTTGTTATGTACGGCTTGTCTTTTCATCACTGGCCAAACTGGTAGCTTTCTAGCACAGGGCATGATTCCTGGGCGAAGGAAGCAGAAACACCTCTGTGAAAGGCGTGGGGTGAGCCTTTTATCCCAGGTCAGGCACTCATTGAGACTTCTGAGCAGGGAAGTCACATGAGGAAACAGGGGGCTCCACCAGCTGGCTGGGAGTCTTTTATAGAACACAGATGAAGGGAAAAATAGTAAAGCAGTAAAACGGAGGTACTAGGTAGAGAGTTAAGTTCAATAATCCAGATATGAAGGCTTTGGAGGCCAAGGACAATTCATTTGTGCATTATCAGTTATGATATCTATCTATGTACACACACATATTAAGTGCTTTTTAAGATGAATTTTTTAAACTTATGTTAGTCTCCTTAGGATACATCTAATAACTTGCAGCGTTCCAAAGATAGGCATTTTGGGTTTATTTTATTTGATTTACTACTTCTTAAAGTCTGCATGTATTTGGCAGCCTTGGGTCTTAGTAGTAGCTCGTGGGGCCTTCCTTCTGCCCTGAGAGATCTTTTCTTTGCAGCGCACGGGCACTCTGTGGTGGATGACTGTGGTGGATTTTTAACCACTGGACCATCAAGGAAGACCCCGGGTTTATCTGATTTGATGAGATCTTTCTGGCAGGCGGCACTTGGGTGACTATAGGCCATAGATCACGTATGCATAAGACTTGTGCTTACTGCTGTGGTTGCCAGTGAAAACACAGCATGCCCCATTAACTTTAAATTTCAGATACATGACAAAAATGTTTAAGTATGTCCTAAACATTGCATGACATATGAAAGTGAAAGTGAAAGTGAAGCTGCTCAGTCGTGTCTGACTCTTTTCGACCCCGTGGGCTATAGCCCACCAGGCTCCTCCGTCCATGGGATTCTCCAGGCAAGAATACTGGAATGGGTTGCCATTTCCTTCTCCAGGGGATCTTCCCAACCCAGGCATCAAATCCAGGTCTCCCACATTAGAGGCAGACTCTTTAACCTCTGAGCCATCAGGGTATACTACTACCAAAAAAAAAAAAAAATGTTGTTCATCTGAAATTAAGATGAACGGCCACCCCTATTTTGATTTGCTCCATCTAGCAAGCTTAGACGGAGAAGGCAATGGCAACCCACTCCAGTACTCTTGCCTGGGAAATCCCACGGATGGAGAAGCCTGGTAGGCTGCAGTCCATGGGGTCACTGAGTTGGGCACGACTGAGCCTCTTCATTTCCACTTTTCACTTTCATGCATTGGAGAAGGAAATGGCAACCCACTCCAGTGTTCTTGCCTAGAGAATCCCAGGGACGGAGGAGCCTGGTGGGCTGCAGTCCATGGGGGTCACCCAGAGTCGGACACGACTAAAGCGACTTAGCAGCAGCAGCAGCAGCAGCAGCAGCAGCAAGCTTAGAAGCTTAGATTGCCTATGAGCAGGAGGTGATAAACACACACAGAGGGAAGTTATTTCTGGCAAATCAGTGTGGATAACTTAATCCCTTTTGTCCCCCTATTGTTCCGTGATTCTTTTGTCTGCCTTCATACTGAAAAGGTAAGGATTCCTCCAGAAGTTCACCTCACGTAGGATTACATGCTACCAATGAGGAAGAGTCCACAGCCTCTTAAGATGAACCCACAGAGTATCTCCCTGAGCTGTCAAATCGGCCTTTCTAACGTTTAGACTGAGGAGGGCATGGCAACCCAGTCCAGTGTTCTTGCCTGGAGAATCCCATGGACAGAGGAGCCTGGCGGGGGCAGTCCATGGGGAAGCAGAGCCAGACACGACTGAGTGACTCAGCACGCACGCAGACACGACTGAGGAGTGACTCAGCACGCACGCAGGCACTACTGAAGTGACTCAGCACGCACGCAGGCACTACTGAAGTGACTCAGCACGCACGCAGACACAACTGAGTGACTCAGCACGCACCCAGACACGACTGAGTGACTCAGCACGCACGCAGACACGACTGAGGAGTGACTCAGCACACACGCAGGCACTACTAAAGTGACTCAGCACGCACGCAGGCACGACTGAGTGACTCAGCACGCACGCAGGCACTACTGAAGTGACTCAGCACGCACGCAGACACAACTGAGTGACTCAGCACGCATGCAGACACGACTGAGGAGTGACTCAGCACGCATGCAGGCACTACTGAAGTGACTCAGCACGCACGCAGGCACTACTGAAGTGACTCAGCACGCACGCAGGCACTACTGAAGTGACTCAGCACGCACGCAGACACGACTGAGTGACTCAGCACGCACCCAGACAGGACTGAGTGACTCAGCACGCACGCAGACACGACTGAGGAGTGACTCAGCACGCACGCAGGCACGACTGAGTGACTCAGCACGCAGGGTTTCAGCTGAAAACCTAGGTTGCTCACCATTTTCCTTGTCGTCCCTGTGGCGGCGCTGCAGGACAAACGACCCCAGAGCACCGAGTCTAGTCTGAGTCGCTCAGTCGTGTCCAGCTGTTTGCGATCCCATGGACTGTAGCCTGCCAGGCCCCTCTGTCCATGGGATTCTCCAGGCAAGAATACTGGAGTGGGTTGCCATTTCCGTCTCCAGGAAATCTTCCGGATGGAGGGATCAAACCCGGGTCTCCTGCATTGGAGGCCAATTCTTTACCAAGTGAGCTACAAGGGAAGCCCAGAGCAGCTCGGAGAGCCCTTTGTAACGCCACTGCAGCCGTGTACCCCATTCTCTCTCTGACCCTTCCGTCTGGCCGAGCCAGCCTGGGCTTGTGCAGCGCTGGCAACTTTGGGCACAGCTGCGCCAGGGCTTCCCTGGGAGCTCAGCTGGTAAAGAATCTGCCTGCCGTGCAGGAGACCCCGGTTCGATTCCTGGGTTGGGAAGATCCGCTGGAGAAGGGATAGGCTACCCACTCCAGGATTCTTAGGCTTCCCTGGTGGCTCAGCTGGAAAAGAATCCACTTGCAATGCAGGAGATCCCCGGTTCGATCGCTGGTTTGGGAAGATCCCCTGGAGAAGGCAAAGGCTACCCACTCCAGTATCCTGGCCTATAGAATTCCATGGACTGTATAGTTCATGGGGTCGCAAAGAGTCAGACATGACTGAGCGACTTTCACTTGCACTGAGGCTGAGGGGCTGCTTGTTTATGGAGCCCCCGTTAACAGGGCACAGACCCCAGAGGAGCCCCAGGGCCAGCACTGAAGAGGACATCGCAGCTGCGGGTGGGGACCCTGAGGGGCCCACTGCACAGGATCCTGCATGGATCAACACCCACCCTTCCTCAGAGCCGCTGCGCCCCCAGTGCTGAGAGAGAGGCACTTCCTAGGAAGGTCCCCGAGGAGGAGGAGGAGGAGGAGGAGGAGGAGGAGGAAGGGGCCAAGGCTCTCGAGGAGGAGAAAAGGACAAACGCCTTTTTTCCTGCATTGCTTTGTCTTAGTCAATATAACAGTGTGTCTGGCTCAAGGATATGTTTCTCCTTAACAAGAACCTTGTGGCTAATCTTGTTATCTTAAAACGTGTATACTGTGGGAGTGGGTCTGGTAGTGAAAGTGAAGCCGCTCAGTCATGTCCGACTCTTTGTGACCCCGTGGACTGTAGCTGCCAGGCACCTCTGCCCGTGGGATTCTCCAGGCAAGAATACTAGAGTGGATTGCCATTTCCTTCTGCTGGGGATCTTCCAGACCCAGGGATTGAACCCAGGTCTCCTGCGTTGCAGGCAGATGGTTTACTGTCTGAGCCACCAGGGAAGTCTAGGTCTGGTCAGACCTTTCTGTTGGCAGTTCTGATCTTGTTAATTTAAGAAGTATGTTGTGGGAGTGGGTCTGACAAGAGTACAAAGGCCTTGCTAAGACTAGCGAGGGGGCACTCTCCGTCCGCCTTCTGCTGGCTGTGTCAGAACTTTTCTCTGTCCTCTTTTAGTCTAATAAAATTCTGCTCCACCAAAGCTCTTGAGTGATCAAGGCTGGTCCCTGGTCCCGAAGCTAAATCTTCTTCTTTGGAGATCAGGAATCTGACACCGCTCACCATTAAGCTGTCACAAAGGCCTGCAGTTCTTCTATTAGAGACTGAGGCTTTGCTTCTGACTATCGTCGGAAATCATTTCTTTCCTCTTCCAAACCCGTGTTCATCCTGGGGCATCTGATATTGCAACTGAAAGCTTCCACGTAGAGGAAGGGTGACTCCCCACCTCCTCCCCTCAATAGCAGGCCTACTGATACGTCACAAAAGAGTTGGCTCTTTTCCCAACTGTGCTCAGCTTCCGCTTGTCAAAACCTCTTCATCTTTCCCCGTCCTAAATCTAACTGGTTTCCTTTTTCACTGTGAATGTATAGGGTTATTACTGTTCAGCATAGCAGTTTGCATTTGTCTTTATTGACTTCCATTGTGTTTAATCGAGCCATCCATCCAGCCTACTGACAGCATTCTGGAAGCTTCAAATTGTCAAGTGACATTGGCTCTAAGCTGATGTAGAAAAAAAAAAAAAATCCCCTCTCAGAACTGCCAGACATTCACATGATTAGGCTGGAAAATAATCACAAAATTCATTATTTTTGTACTTTAAAATATATTACCTAAAAGTCCATGTAGAATATGTTGGAAAACAATTCCCAAGTGTAAATCTGCCAGTTGAAGTGCTCCCATCACCAGGGGAATGAAGGGAGGTGGGAACACAAGGCTTCTCTGCTTTTCCAGGTGGGAGCCTGGTATCACCCTGAGAAAAGGGTTTCCCTCTCAGACTGGAAACGCAAGACTGTCAATATCACCTATGCTGGTCATAAAGAACACCATAAAGTTCACAAAGTATCCTGATGCTCAAAGGATCAGTTTCAATCTGAAGATAAAAAGCAACAACAAAACCCAACCTTTCCTCAGGGTAGAAAGTTTCTACCCAAAATTTAAGTGCAAGCAGAAATTATTCTGCATGGAAACCTGGCCACACCTCCTGCAAATTGCTTCCATTTCCCTTTTACTGCCCCCTAACGCTCTCGTGTATGTATGTGAGAGTTGGACTGTGAAGAAAGCTGAGTGCCGAAGAATGGATGCTTTTGAACTGTGGTGCTGGAGAAGACTCTTGAGAGTCCCTTGGACTGCAAGGAGATCCAACCAGTCCATTCTAAAGGAGATCAGCCCTGGGTGTTCTTTGGAGGGAATGATGCTGAAGGTGAAACTCCAGTACTTTGGACAGCTCATGCGAGGAGTTGACTCACTGGAAAAGACTGATGCTGGGAGGGATTGGGGGCAGGAGGAGAAGGGGACGACCGAGGATGAGATGGCTGGATGGCATCATGGACTCAATGGACGTGAGTCTGAATGAACTCCAGGAGTTGGTGATGGACAGGGAGACCTGGTGTGCTGCAATTCATGGGGTTACAAAGAGTTGCAAAGCGTCAGACACGACTGAGTGACTGAACTGAACTGAACTGAACTGAATGCTCTTATCAAGAGGGCAGGGTGAGTTCACATCTGGGAAGCAGCCCAGCCTTGCCCTCTGGAGCTCAGTGCTGTCGCTGGGCTGGGCATATGGGTGGCAAGGATGCTCCGGGGTGAGCTGTTAGGAAGTCTGTGATCTCTGCCTCGAGCAGCAGGTTGGGGGTATGATAGTCTGCATTGAAATACATCGATTAAAGTCTCAGGCTGCCAGGGTCGGTGAGTAGCGGCTTTCAGCACCTCCTAATGTTGCTGTTGGGCTTCCCTGGTGGCTCAGGGGTAAAGAACCTGCCTGCCAGTTCAGGAGACATAAGAGACACGGGCTTGATCCCTGGATTGGGAAGATCCCCTAGAGAAGGGAGTGGCAACCCGCTCCAGTGTTCTTGCCTGGAGAATTCCACGGACAGAGGAGCCTGGCGGGGTACAGTCCATGGGGTCTCAAGGGGTCAGGCATGACTTTGTGACTGCACACCAATAAGAAGCATTGCTGTAAGCTGCTGGGCAGGTGGGTTTGGGAGCCAGTTTTCCTTGGTCTGCACAGACCCCATAATATGGTCTGGTCAGGAGTAGAGAGTGGACCCAGTGGTACTCTGGGGATGAAAATTTTACAACAGAACCACAGATCCCATTGTATCCACAGCTATGATCTGGGTCCTTCTTAAGTTCTAGGCTTCATTCTCATTCAGGGGGTGTGAAACAGAAACACATACTTTTCAGGGCTGTTGGGGGACCTGGATGTATGTAGACAGGCAAGGGAGACATCACCCTCAACATCCTGAACGTACAAGTTTACCCTTCATTGGTATAAACCATCAGTGCAGGGTATACCCCAGCAAAGAGCCTATGTGTAACCGGATTTCAAGAAGAGTTTGTACTTCTCTCCATAAACTAAGACATTGGGGCCACAGAGGCATTTTCTTCTATAAATAGTCACTTACTATAGCAAAATATCATTTCCTCTTTTCCCCTCATTAATTAGTTTGAGATAAAATAATACTTGAGCACTTCATAATCTTAAATTCACAATATTTTATTTAATTAAATAGATAATTTAGAAAAATAATTGGCAATTGCTAAGACCTCTAATACTGATGAGAAGTGAGTTGGAAGCGTTCTTTCATCACAACTTGATACTTAAATGTAAAGTTCCACACACAGCTGGAAAGTGTCATTGTAAGTGGCATGTATATTAAGTAGCTATCATTAAACCAAAGAAACCAAAATTAAAGTAGAAAGAAAAACAGTGCATCGTAAAAGA
Organism: Oreotragus oreotragus; assembly: GCA_006410675.1. Lineage (NCBI taxonomy): Eukaryota > Metazoa > Chordata > Mammalia > Artiodactyla > Bovidae > Oreotragus > Oreotragus oreotragus. Next base: position 34,877 of record SJYX01013105.1, on the reverse strand, counting down.
AATATTTGGGAGTAGATTTTTAAGGGCTCAAAAGTATAAACGTGACTTTCTATGCATAAATCCTGAAGAAGATTGTTATATAACATATCTGTAAATTTCTGACATATGGATTTCATTTCATACTCCATTCTATAAATACAGTTTTGATAATAAATTAAGAAAAATTAAGGCTTATGTATGTCATTTTCCTTATACTAAAGGGTAAGTTTTAGCAGTGAACTCAAATTTTATTCATGATTTTCAATCTAAAGTTATTCATGTGACTGAATTCCTGCCTACTGATGCTGACTTATGTAAAATGAAAGAATCGCATCTGGAATAAGCAAACCAATCTTTTTTTTTTTTTTTGCACATTTTCCTATTTAGGACAAATAATAAAATGCCTCTCTGCAATACCATACAACACAGCACAGATACGTGCTAATCTTCAGGAACACTAAAGAAAAACACATCCTTTGGAGAGCTTATTTGTTCCGTGGGAGGCTGTCTTTTTCAGTCCTGGAACAAAACCCTGTGGATAAGGATTAGAACATATGCAGACATCATTATGTGTGTGTTGGTGGGAAGGGAGGGTGGGGGGCAGCCCGTTCCACACCATGGAATTTGCTATCACATTTTCTCCTTGGTACCACATTAAAAAAGCATAAGAATTAAACAAAAGCCTAAAGAGCGAGGAATTTAAAAGACAACAACAAGAAGCTCTCACAACAAATGTTGCATTCTGGTGGAACACAATGGTGATATTTCAGCTCTGCCAAACACGACTTTGAAATAAAGATTCTTTATATTCTTTTGCAAATAAACGTCCAAAATATTTATCAAATTGTAGCTATGTTAAAGCAAATTGAGCAGTTTTCAGTTTTCACATCTTTTTTTGGGATGTAGGAAATTTTTCAAAAAATCCATGTATTGTCCAATGAAGATTTCTCTTAGAGAGTAAGACTATTTGATATATTTAAATCTTATGTATGAGATTCTAATTTTTAAAAATCATTATATAAGAGAAGATATGAAATTTGTTTTTCAAGTTACAGGATAGGAAAAACAACCTAAACCAATAATGATATAATCAAAACCCAGCAGAAAAATATGCTCCTTGGCTCTTTCACTAAATTTATAACTTAAGCTATTCATTTCAGCCAATATTTATGTACCGCCTCAGTCAGTTCAGTTCAGTTGCTCAGTCGTGTCTGACTCTTTGCAGCCCCATGGACTGCTGCATGCAAGGCCTCCCTGCCCATCACCAGCTCCCAGAGCTTGCTCAAACTCATGTCCATCGAGCTGGTGATGCCATCCAACCATCTCATCTTCTGCTGTCCCCTTCTCCTCCTGCCCTCGATATAGCACCTACTGCATACCACTCACTGGCCTAGGGGATTTCGTGACAGCTGAGTCCAGATTCCAGTCCGGGAGGCCAGCATCCAGCAGAAGAGATGACACTGTCCTTGTTAGTGTTGCATCACACCCTGACCCAACACGACTAGGACACAGAGTGAGCAAATAATTCTACCAGTTTCTCCCTTTTAGGGGTGGGAGGAGGGCGATGTGAGCTGGAGCAGTCCCTAAGAAGGTGGCATCGAGCTGATCCTGAAATATAGCTGGTAGTTTCAGGGGGCAGGACATCCCTGGCAGAGGAGACAAGGCGCCAGAGGCTGGGTGGCAGACTGGATGAGAGACAGCCTCGGGAAGGAGGCTGGAGGCCGCGTGCGCTCACGCTTACTAGGACCCAGCTCAGCCAGTGCCCCGACTCAGCTCCAGGGGGGACACCCTCAGGCAGGGCTAAGGGGCCCTTTGGGCTTTCCAGGTGATTCAGACAGTAAAAGAATTTGCCTGCAATGCAAGAGACACAGGAGACCTGGGTCTGATCCCTGGGTCGGGAAGACCCTCTGGAGGACGAAATGGCCACCCATGCCAGTCTTCTTGCCTGGAGAATCCCATGGACAGAGGAGCCTGGCGGGCTACAGTCCACGGGGTGGTGAAGAGCTGGGCACGACTGAGCGGCTGACACACACAGGGTGACTTATTTCATCCTCCCACCAGCCCCACGAGGGAAGCACTGTCTGCGCTTGTGCAGGTGGTGAGCCCGAGGCACAGAGGCTGAATCACACATTTGCAGAGGGCTGGAGGACCCCAGGCCCTGCCAGACCCGGGGCTCCTCTGGGGTCCTGAGTGGCTCGAGGGACGTTGTCAGTTGGTGCGTCCAGGACCCGGGGTGGGGAAGGGAGGTGAACGCCTGCAGCCCAGTTACCTGTTAGAAACCGACTGAAACAGGTGGCTAATAAGGAGGGATGGAACCATGAAAAGACCAGAAGACTGAGGGGAGATGAAAAATCTGATTTAAAATGTTGTGATGGACTGGGGGTGGGGAGTTCCGGGGAGGCTGGAGACCCAGGGCTCCCGTGTCGGCTGGAGAAATGGAAATATGGAAATACAGCTGAGTTTCCTGGCAACCACAGGTGGGGGTGGGGGAGGTGGGGACTCATGAGAAGGGGTATTTTTGGGTGTGCTGGGACAGGTGCCTCCAAGCTGTCGGGGGCTGTGGAACTTTCTGGAATTTGGGAAGAGATGACTGAGGAAGGCGAAAGCCCAGAGGGCAGAAGCTGAGGAAGGAGGCAGGGAAGAGATGGAGGAGGAGCAGAGGGAAGGGAAAGAAGCTTTACTTCTCTCAAGGGACCCAGAGCCTCCACATAGGCCGCAGTAAACAGGCGACAGGACATTCAGGTGGTCAGGAAAGGAAAGGGTCTGGGAGCAGCGAGAATGAGAGACGTTTTCGGAAAAGGTGCACTCCAGAGTGGAAGAGGAAGCAATGGAGAGTGAGAAAAACTGAGGTTTCCTCTGAAGACAGAGAGCTTCCCTGGTGGCTCAGACGGCAAAGAATCTGCCTGCAGCACGGGAGACCCAGGTTCGATCCCTGGGTCGGGAAGATGCCCCTGGAGAAGGGAGTGGCACCCACTCCAGTATTCTTGCCTGGAGAATCCCATGGACAGAGGAGCCTGGCGGGCTACAGCCCGTGGGGGTCGCAAAGAGTTGGACACGATTGAGCCGCTTCACTTTAAGAAGACAGAAGTTTGGGGAGGGTGAGGCCCCACACAGGTAGGTTTTCAGAGTGGAGACCTGGTTGGGGGGTGCAGAAGGGTAGAGCAGACAGAGGGGGCCGGAGGGTCTGGGTGGGCAGGAACCTGGGGAGGAGAGTCCCCTCCCCTGGAAGATGAGGAGGTGAGGAGAAGAGGCGGGGCCTGCGGGAGGGGAAGAGGGAGGGGAAGGTTTCCTGGACCCTCGGGGAGGGGAAGGAAGCCAACAGGGCTGGCAGAGTTGTAAGTTGTTCCTTCCTAACAGATCCAATCAGTTGCAGTTTCCTCCAGCACAGCTTGGCAGTGTTCAACATGACATCAGGGACGCTTTTTTCCATCCATAGATTTTCCACAAAACATTCATTCACTCCTCTGCACGCCCTCGCCAGTCACTTGTGGGGCAGCGGGTTCAGACGCTGCCAGACCTCTGAATGTCTTACCCTCCTATGGGCGGCACTGCAGTCTCTAATTACAAGCGCACGGACAGACCAGGGCAGGGGGAGCACAAAACGGTTCCAGTGTGCGGCGCGGCCCGGAGTTCCGGGTGCTGTCGGGCCTCTCATCTTTCATCCCCAAACACAGGTTACACACAAAGCTGAAACCGAAAGAAAAAGGGTTGGAGGGTGGGGGGATGGGCTTTCTTTTTTGCAAAGAAAAGCTTTATCGCTGGAATTTACATATTTTGCATGTCATATTGTATTTAAATAGTGGGTATGCCGCCATCTGAAGCTCAGAGGAGCCTGGGCTTTTTTGAGGGGCTCTCATTTGGCTGTTCTGGAAGGCAGGGTGCTCTAAAGAGAAGGGCAGTGGCCTTGGACACAACTCTCTGGCCAGAGAAGAAATGTTTCCTGTGTGAGAGGCTAATCGCCAAGAAGGCCCGATCTGGCTTGTGCATATTATACCCATCCCAGGATAACGCCTTTCAGTGGAAAGTGTGTAGGACCTGTCCTTTAGTATAACAAATTTAATGAGTTGTATAATAAAACAATAATTTTAAAATATTCATAAAATGCATGATACACGTCAGACACTGCCCCAAGTCCAGTGGAAGGGTACAGAAGTGATTCATAGGAACACCATCCTCAAGAAGCTGCCTCTAGTGACCACAGATGCTCAAAACACTCAGGGTACTAAAAGAATTAAAAATAAAGATCTGGTAAGGATAATACCCTTCACATTATTATAGTCTATGACTTAGTGCAAATTTCTAATATTTCTGCAGGTGGACAGTAGCTAGGGATCTCTTTGTTCCCCCAAGAGTAAATGTTCTGCTTAATTACTTTTCCTTTAAACAGGAAAAAACATCAAAGTTTAATGACACATATACATTGGAGAGACCCAGGAAAGCTGACTCACTCTTCTGCTTAATGTCCTGCTTCCGATGGTATCAACCAAACAGTGAACGTGAACCAGATCCTATTGTGTAAAAGGGGCTTCCCTGGTGGCTCAGATGGTAAAGAATCTTCCTGCAGTGCAGGAGACCGGGGTTCAATCCCTGGGTCGGGAAGATTCCTTGGAGCAGGGAATGGCTATGCACTCCAGTATTCTTGCCTGGAGAATCCCTCGGACAGAGGAGCCTGGTGAGCACAGTCCATGGGGTTGCAAAGAGCCGGATATGACTGAGCGACTAACACATACACACCCTGTGTAGAAGACGCAGTGTCAGGCCTCGCGGCGAGTAAAAAGATACACAAAATACTCAGGGAGCAGCAGCGAGTCCCAAATGCAGGTGTGAGTCCACGTCTACGGTGGTTGCTGAAGACTTTCCTGAGAGGAGGTGGGATATGTTTGGGCCTTGAGGCGAATGTATTATTCGTCCTCCTTCTGTACTCAAGAAGTAAATATATGTCAGGGGAGTGAGATCTCCTCGGTTCTGTCTCGTCAAAACAAAGATTTGAAGCGAAGGACGATAAAGCCCTGGACGCATCACAGCTCTTGGACAGTCCGTGTTATAGCTCTCAGACAGATCAGTTTTATTTAGGAACATAAAGGAAAATATATCCTTGAGGCGTGAGGGCATGCCGACCCAAAAGGTGCGAAGAGAAGAGAGAGAGAGGGCACATGTGCGGGAGAGGCCCCGGCCCTTTGGCTCCTGTTTTTATGTCTTTTCCTCCCCTGGGCCTGCCCTGTGTAAACTGGGCTAGCTGGGAGTGCTGTTTGCTCTACCTGAGGCCCCCACTCCGGTCCTCGGACCTTCCTTTGTTCGATTTTCGTGGGCTTTTCCCTTCCTTGTCTTTTAGCCACCGCCCTTCTGGACTCCTGTTTCCTATTCTAACTACCTAACATATACTAGTGTGGTTTTTGTAATATATTAAACGATGCATCCGTTTGCAATGATCATGGCCCTTCCTCTTTTTTTTCATAATTTTATTTGTTTACTTTCGACTCTCCCGGGTCTTCACGGTGGCACGTGCTTTCCTCCAGTCGTGGGGAGTGGGGGCTGCCCTCCAGTTGCAGCGCGCGGCTCCCCCGCCCCGCGGCTCCCCTGCCCAGCGGCTCCTCCTGTCGCGGAGCCTGGGCTCCGGGGAGCCCTGGCTTCAGTAGCTGTGGCTCCCGGATTCCAGAGCACAGGCTCAATAGTTGTGGCTCACGGGCTTACGTGCCCTTGCAGTGTGAGTGATCTTTTCAGATCAGGGATCGAATCCGTGTCTCTGGCATTGGCAGGCAGACCTTTACCGCTGAGCCACCAGGGAAGCCTCAGGCCTTCCTTTCACTTAAATCTTAAGCACTCTTCCGATTCTGTACATTGAACTGTGTTGAGTTCAGTGTGTGAACCCGTAGGAATCAGGCACAGATACTAAACCTACAGGCTAAGGAAGGAAGACAAGACACTCTCAAGGAATTGTTGTGGGAGATGAGACCGGTTTCATAAAGGACGCTCAGCTAACTGCAGAGGATATTCAGAAGACAATTAACTACATTCCATGGACTGACAAGACGAAAAAAGGGATGAGCAATTAAAAGGCACAGAGAAAAAGAGTCAGCCAACTCCCACAAGTTGTATTGTGACCATGTGCAAGGTGGCATAATATTGTCTACATTTTCAGAGGAATATTGTGAAAATGAATGGAATATTATCTCCAAAGCAATTAGAGATGTTTGGAGAAAAGCCACTGGCAGAAAAATTCCATCGTATTATTTCTGAAAAGGCATTTTAAAAACAGGTTAGATTATAAGGCAAAATAGAAGAACAGATTTGTCTTAAAAGATGCTTCCAGACCCTTTGTAGAATGAGGCTGAACACCTAATGTAAACGGAACCTTTAGAATTGCTATTGTGAAAACCTGATTGAGAGGGATGGAAGGTAGCTCTCCCAGTCACCCATGGAAAGAAGAGAAGGTGGTCTGACAAGATGGAACAAAAACATAGCATACAATGTTGGGGTTTCCCAGAAAAAAGTAGATATTTTCCTTGCCTTCAGACAATATGTTACACATATGGCAAGTTCCTTAGCTTGATAAACATCTACAAGTAGATAACTCTGAGACAGATGGTAGTCGCACAACTTTGTTTTATTAATTTCCATGCCATTAGACTGGATAATTCACAGTTCAGATGATCAACTCAATTTCTGTTTTGGGAAAGCAACAGAACGCCTCAGGGTGAGTGACCGAGGGTGGGGAAGAGACTATCCCAGTTGCTCATGCTGACCGATTATTCTGCAATGATGGGGAAAACGGTGAAGACCAAGTCTGGGGACTCCAGAAGGTACACAAAGCCATAGACGGCCTCTCCTGCTCACTAGTGGGCGCTACACGTGGACTCGTGAGATGGAGGAGCAAGGCAGGAACGGTGATCGGCCACAGAGGGTCTTTCTCCTTGCAGAAATGTCAGAGCATAAGGGCCAGAGAGCAAGAGAGAAAAGGAAATGGTAGAAGGGAAAGCAGTGAGAACTTACGCCAGTTATGCATCAGTGAAGCTCAGCAATTTTAGAGTTTTCACTACCAGAGAATTAGTACACATCAGAAAGGTAACGTTAATAAGTGAAGGCAGAGCGCCAGCTGCCCCCTGCCTCCCTCGTCCTGCCCGGCAGACTCAGCTCCCCGTCTGCTCGCCAGCAGGTGTCAGCGTCTCCTTCGCACGGGGCCCGGGGCCTGACCAAGGGCTTCTCTGAAAGCAGGGAAGTGCCTGGCACAGAAGCTGCAATTCAAAGGTCAGACTGCCATGCCCTTCACCCAGTCAGTTTCTCTCTCCATCTCACTCAAGCACATGCAGATTATTCTGGGGACGCGGGTTTGGGAGGTGGGTTAGCAAGTCAAGGGAGGGTCTCAATCTGGACACAGGTGACACTTGATACGTTCTGTGAGGGGCCATCCTGTGCATCCACTGTAGGATGCTCAGCCCCATCCCTGGCCCCACCCTCTAGATGCCAATACCACCACCCAACCCTCACTGGGAAGCAACCAAAACTCCCCTGGGAGGGAAAATCTTTCCCAGTTGAAAATCAGCACTCTAGATAGAACAGGAAAAGGTAACCTAATGATTGCAGATGCTTCTGGACCCTTAGGGAGTAACATGGTATTTATAGTTGATGGGAAATGGAGACAGAAAATGCAGACTGCATTGCTTGGGATCTGTTCTACCAGAGCATCATGGGAAACGGTAACTTTAGCTCACACATCACTTTCTTACGTATGGGTTTCTTTGACCCTTAATACATAATTATGCTATATATGTGAGAAATTCATGATATATAAGGCATATCATATATAATATATGTAAATATACATTTTATGTGTGAAGATTTATGGTGTATACTACATATGCTATATATAATATATGTGAATACATATTACACATAAAATACATGTGGATATATTATGCATATAATATATGCAAAATATATTATATAATCTCTAATTAAGGGTTAGATAACCGAGGCTCAGAGTGGTTGAGTCACTTGTCCCAGATCGTACAGTGGAAGAGCTCAAGGCCAGACTTAAATCCAGGCCTTCAGACTCCAGATTCTAGGTTCTTTTCACAAAATGTTCTCAGAGATGGTGGGGAGAAGGCGTGGCCATCATGCCAGAAACCACTGTGGTTTAGCAGTAAGAGCAGTAAGGCTCCCAGCTGGCCCGGAAGACCTCAGTGACCTTTACAGACTTAAGCAGGTGCAGAGGAGAAGAAGGAACAAGGTTGCAAGGGGGCCCGACTCCCCACGTCTGCACCCATCTTCTGTTACGAGAGATCCTCTGCAGGCTAGCTCGTCTCTGTGTTTCAGAATTGAAACCTGTCCCTGATGTTATGGCCTTGAACTCACCAAACCAACAGGGTACAGGCGAATAATACTTATAGTTTCTTTCTTTATCATCCTTTAGCATTTTTACCTTTGTGGTTTTATCATACAAATATTTGTTCATTGATTTACTTATTATATATAGTATATTACTAGTTTATAATAATATATATACGGTCTATAATTACATATGTGGTGTTGTAGGTTTTTCATGCACGATTTTAATTTAACTGATGAAGTACATGATCAACAGAAAGAATGCCAAAGCCTTTGGCTGTGTGGATCATAATAAACTGTGGAAAATTCTGAAAGAGATGGGAATAGCAGACCACCTAACCTGCCTCTTGAGAAATCTGTATGCAGGTTAGGAAGCAACAGTTAGAACTGGACATGGAACAACAGACTGGTTCCAAACAGGAAAAGGAATATGTCAAGGCTGTATATTGTCACCCTGCTTATTTAACTTCTATGCAGAGTCCATCATGAGAAATGCTGGACTGAAAGAAACACAAGCTGGAATCAAGATTGCTGGGAGAAATATCAATAACCTCAGATATGCTGATGACACCACCCTTATGGCAGAAAGTGAAGAGGAACTAAAAAGCCTCTTGATGAAAATGAAAGTGGAGAGTGAAAAAGTTGGCTTAAAGCTCAACATTCAGAAAACGAAGATCATGGCATCCGGTCCCATCACTTCATGGGAAATAGATGGGGAAACAGTGGAAACAGTGTCAGACTTTATTTTTCTGGGCTCCAAAATCCCTGCAGATGGTGACTGCAGCCATGAAATTAAAAGACACTTACTCCTTGGAAGAAAAGTTATGACCAACCGAGATAGCATATTCAAAAGCAGAGACATTACTTTGCTGACTAAGGTTCGTCTAGTCAACGCTATAGTTTTTCCTGTGGTCATGTATGGATGTGAGAGTTGGANCTCGAAATGCAAAACTGATTATAGCAAACAAGCCGTTTTTGCTGGAGCTCAATATGGATCGTGATATAAAACTTCATGCAATCAAACACTATGTAACAGCACCAAGTGAAATTCCAACAAAGGGCTGTACCCCAACACCTCTCTTCAAGTTGAAGCCTCGTTACCAAAGCAAACACTTGCGAGAGAAGAATTTGGAGTTTCCCCCACTCTTCGGAGGAGGATTATTCTGGCCTCCCAGGTAAACCCGTGGAAGATATCTACTTTCTGTAGAAATCTTCACCATGGAAAACAGTACACTTCACATTTTCTTTAGCTGTGTCACAGATGAGGTTACTCAAAGACCAGCAATGGGGAGGAGGGAGCCTTGCCCGAGGATAAAGGATTTGTAAGACTGTGAAGAAATCTGGGCCGATTCAGGAATGAGAAAATCCCTAACCCTCCACTTCTGCCCAGCCCACAGGAAAGGGAGAGAGGCAAGAGGCAGGGAAAGAGCTTGCCGTGGCGCCGGACCTCAGAGGTAAGCCTTGTTGGTTTTGGCAATGCCTGTTCCCGTTGTTAGAACACGGCCGGCATGTTGCTGCCAACTTCCAGAAAGAATATCAGGCTTGTAGCACACAAGAGGAATGCTCCTTTCCTGCATCACAGGGTGTCACAAATAAAGCTGGAGCTTTTTATATACAATCTAATAGTATGCTACTCAGTGGAAAGCAGAGGAAGGAGAGGAAAGCAAGCCTCACTTTGCAGAGAGGAGAAAAAAAGGACATCACCATCCATCTGAAACACATTTCCAAATATGTCAGGGAACGTCTGCATACTATGGAGATATAGAATCAAGCCTACAATCCAACATACAAATTGTGTGTGTGTGTATGTGTGTGTGTATATATATATATATTTGTGCCTAGTATAATATAGATTAATAGCAATTTTAAAATGTATTCTGAGAAGTAACAAACAGCTCTTGGATTTTACCTGTAGGAAGAAGAATATACATTGTGGTGGTAGTTTTAAGGTGAAAGTGAAAGTGAAGTCGCTCAGTCGTGTCCGACTCTTAACGACCCCATGGACTGTAGCCTACCAGGCTCCTCCCTCCATGAGATTCTCCAGGCAAGAGTACTGGAGTGGGCTGCCGTTTCCTTCTCCAGGGGATCTTCCCGACCCAGGGATCGAACCCAGGTCTCCCTCATTTCATGCAGACGCTTTAACCTCTGAGCCACCAGGGAAGTCCTATATATTTGTGCCTAGTATAATATAGATTAATAGCAGTTTTAAAATGTATTCTGGGAAGTAACGAACAGCTCTTGGGTTTTACCTGTAGGAAGAAGAATATACATTGTGGCGGTAGTTTTAAGGTGAAAGATAAGCATGCTCTAAATCCTTCGATTTCTAGAGCGGAAGCATTTCTCCCAGCAGGAAATGGGGCCCCAGGCCCCTGCCTACCTGTGCTGGTGTGGGTACTGGGGCTGGCTGGGGGTGGCGGCCCGGAGCCCTGGGCTGGGGATGCAGGCTGTCCATCACTCAGCTGCTTGACTCGCTTGCGGTGAGATTTGCCATTGTAGTGGACCTGGGCCTGGGCTGCAGAGTTTAGCTGGATGTTGCACACCTCACAGAAGGAGAAGAGAATTTTCTTTTTCTCTTTACTCAGCTGGTCCTCAGGCCTGTCGTTCTTTATCCCCTTTTCTTCAAAGCCCCTTAGAAAAGTTGCCATATTCATAATTCCATCTTCAGAGTAGTTGTCAGGGCTTAAGGAATACTTCATACCTTAAAAAAAAAGTACAAATGCTTGTAAAATATATGTCTTCTTATTTCCTAGTATGATTATGATTAGTTTTCATGGTGCGGTTTAAGCTAAAGTCTCCCAGCTACTCAGTAGTCATGCCTGGAAAAAATCACCCAAAGTACTTAACTGAGCAGACACAATCTTTGCACACGTGCTCCCTCTGTCTGGAGCATTTTCCACTCCATCCTTGTCGCCCTCTCCCACCACCTCTCAATTCTTTTGCCCTTTTAGCTCCTGCCTATCCCGAGACCTTAGCTGGTGCATTACTCTCTCTGGGAAAGTTGTCTGACCCTGGAAATAAGCAGATTCCTGTCTACATGTGCGACGTGACCTCCCTTCAGAACACCTCTCACCCTGTGCACCTCATATGTATGCGTGCACTTACTTGGTTTAAGTTTGTTTCCCCAACAGAGTGTGAACTCTGGGGGCGGTAGGGCATAAACCTCATTTTTGGATCTGTTTAAGGAAAGGATAAAGGGTGCTATGAATCCATACTGTCAGAAAGGATATGTGTAGACAGAGAGGTATATATAATAATACACACACACCCCTCCACACCTGCCAACAAATATATGCTCTAACTAGGGGAGGAGGTGAGCAACAAAGGCTAAAACACATTATGTCTGAAACTTACATTGGGTGGTATTCCAAAAGCCCCTTTATAAGTCGGCCAGCGAGAATATGAACATATTTTCTTATAGATGAAGTGAAACAAATTGTTTTTAGGTGTCCAGATTAGCCCATAAACATCAATTTAGTCTTTGATGAGGCTGAAATGCAGAACATCTGAAATAAAAATAATAGAAATATGATATATGGTAATCCAATAATTGAAAAATAGAAAAAAGTAAAACAGACTAAGATAACATTTGGTTTAAGTGCTGATTTTCATTTATCTAGATAAGGATAAAATGATAAATTATAATCTAAGTAAAGATTTTAAAGGAGCCTTTCCAGTACTTGAAGAACCTTGGGTAATGAAGATAGCCTTGGCTTTTTATTTTGTTCCATTCCACTTTAACATATGCAAATTTTTCATTTTAGTTAATAGCAATATTACTCGTGTTTTGTACATATCAGTATAACTATTACAATGCTTTCGGTTCTCAACTAGAATAAAGAAAAAGATACTCTCATAGAGGACAGAGAAGAACGATATTCAAGAATATTTGGGCAAAAACTAAGGGAAAGGGGTATCCATGAAAAAGATTTGGCTGAGGTGGACCTTAGCGTGCTATGAGGGATGAAATGTTCAGACAAAGGGAGGATCGTAGCTTGTGAGGGATTCTGCCTGTGGAAAAAACTCCAAGATCTTGGTCTGAGCAGTTGATTGATCCAATTTGGCTTGCAGCTCTAGGGAGAAGCAACTAAAGAATAGTCCACATTTGGAGCATTCACCAGTTAAATGTTTAAAATGCAGAAAATATAGTATAAGGTATGACCGTAGAGATATTGATTCCATGTATACAGTATGCCAAGAACTTCTTCACACTCACACACCTTTTTGCAAACTGCACTTTATGCATCATACCATATGCCAAACCATAACTTTCAGAGAACTATTAGAATATTACTAATCTTGATGTGTCAGACCTCTTTGGTTCGTACTTTACCCTGATGCCACCAATTTAAGGAACTCTATTTCACAAAACTTTCCAAATGAATCTATTCCTTTCAGCTCTCAAAATAGACCATTTTCTTCCTTAAAGTCTATTCAGACTACACAAAAATCAGGTTGAAGCAATTCCTATAACTGAGTCATAAAAAATAATTCCATTATAATTGAAATGTGATTTGAACTGCCCATATATCAATATTTTTTGCTTTAGTCCCTAAATCAAAAATCTATGGTGTCACAAAGCCCTTTTCCACATAAAACTTTAGAAAATATTAGTGCCATATAAAAGTTATGTTCAAACATAGTACTTTGTACCCTGTCCTAAAATATTAAAATTTATCATAAGAATTACTGAACTAAATGATAAAAAGAATAATTTTGAAAATAAACTTCATTAAAATATTATACCTTGCTTAGAAAACTACTGTAAAACATAAGGAAAACCAACAACTTTTTAACTTTGCAAAGTGAGGTCAGGCATCATCTCATTGAATCATTGAAATCTAAGTGTTAAATTTCACCTGAAGCAATGAATATCCTTGACTCAGCTGGGTAATGATGACACTTCCATCTGAAAGTTTAACTTATCTGGAGGTCGGTGGATTTGCCCGTGTTCCTAATTAACCCATGGTATTTCACAGAAATAGGACATAGATCATATGTTACCTTTTAAATTTGAAATCTAAAAAATGACTTTTTGTATTATAAAAGATACAGTCAGCTTACCAACGCTTTCTGATTGTCATTTGTCCAAGAAATAAGTTGTGCTTTAGATTTAGAAAAAGTTGGCTTAAAGCTCAACATTCAGAAAACAAAGATCATGGCATCCGGTCCCATCACTTCATGGGAAATAGATGGGGAAACAGTGGAAACAGTGTCAGACTTTATTTTTCTGGGCTCCAAAATCACTGCAGATGGTGACTGCAGCCATGAAATTAAAAGACACTTACTCCTTGGAAGAAAAGTTATGACCAACCTAGATAGCATATTCAAAAGCAGAGACATTACTTTGCCGAATAAGGTCCGTCTTGTCAAGGTGATGGTTTTTCCTGTGGTCATGTATGGATGTGAGTTGGACTGTGAAATAGGCTGAGAGCCAAAGAATCGATGCTTTTGAACTGTGGTGTTGGAGAAGACTCTTGAGAGTCCCTTGGGCTGCAAGGAGATCCAATCAGCCCATTCTGAAGGAGATCAGCCTTGGGATTTCTTTGGAAGAAATGATGCTAAGGCTGAAAGTCCAGTACTTTGGCCACCTCATGCGAAGAGTTGACTCATTGGAAAAGACTCTAATGCTGGGAGGGATTGTGGGCAAGAGGAGAAGGGGACGACTGAGGATGAGATGGCTGGATGGCATCACGGACTCGATGGACGTGAGTCTGAGTGAATTCCAGGAGATGGTGATGGACAGGGAGGCCTGGCATGCTGTGATTCATGGGGTCACAANGAGGGATTGTGGGCAGGAGGAGAAGGGGACGACTGAGGATGAGATGGCTGGATGGCATCACGGACTCGATGGACGTGAGTCTGAGTGAATTCCAGGAGATGGTGATGGACAGGGAGGCCTGGCATGCTGTGATTCATGGGGTCACAAGGAGTCGGACACGACTGAGCGACTGAACTGAACTGAACATATGTTTTAAGTGGAAAGAAAGGTACCTTTAAAATGAAATAAATGGCTATTCTAGAATTTCCTTGTAACCTCTGCATAATACCAGAACCCTTCATAACTTTGATCCCTATTTTGCTTTCTCATTTACAGACGATCTCCCAAGCCTCCAACACTGGGTCTGTGGGCCACTCTAGGGAGGACACAATGCCTGGGGGTAGGGTGTGCATTCTGTCCATCAAGTCCCGGTTGGTTAGTCCTGTGCTGGCTTCTCCACACTTCTTCCCTCTTAGGAGAAAAATAAGTTCAGCCCCTGTTAACATCTGGCATGCTGCGATTCATGGGGTCGCAAAGAGTCGGACACGACTGAGCGACTGAACTGAACTGATTCAAGAAACTGATACACAATTACCGACTGGAAATGCCAACCAGTCAATCCCACAGGAGATCAGTCCTTAATATTCAGTGGAAGGACTGATGCTGAAGCTGACACTCCAATACTTTGGCCACATGATGTGAAGAACTGACTCGTTGGAAAACCCTGATGCTGGTAAAGATTGAAGGCGAGAGGAGAAGGGGATGACAGAGGATGAGATGGTTGGATAGCATCACTGATGCAGTGGACATGAGTTTGAGTAAGCTCCAAGGGTTGGTGATGGATGGGGAGGCCTGGCATGCTGCAGTCCATGGGGTCACAAAGAGTAGGACACAGAACTCAACTGAGTGCTGGCTCAGAAATCTTCTTTAATTCCAACCCCCCAGGTTCCCCCACTCTCCTCTCAGAATCTCTTCTCAGGCATTCCCAGCACCACCCTGTGCAGAGGTGCCCAGGCCAGCGGCTCCCTCCTCCTTTGTCACTCACACTGGATCCTACCCTGGTTCAGGCCCTATGTCCCCTGCACCATTCACCTACCCACCCAGGTCCTGCTCCCTCCAGTTCCTTCTCTACAACTTAATGCAATATCCATTTACCAGGTGGGTGTGATCCTGTCCATGCCCCTATGCAGGGACCCTCTATGGCTGTGAGAAGCCCCACATGATGGCTTCCCAGCCTCATGTAGAGTGCCCCCCACCCAGCCCCTCAGGCTGCTGGCCCCAGTGAGGAGCCCACATCATCCTCTGCCTTCTAACAGATTTCTGTTTGGCCCAGAATGGGACACAAGTGTTTCCTCCTCTTCTGCACAATGGCAAGCTCCTGAAGAGCAGGGCTTCCATAGTATCGGGTACCTCATGTGTTACCAAAACAGATCACACACTGAATGAATGTGTATACAGTGAATAAGTGAGAAAGCAATTGACTGAATGAGCAAATGAATCAATAAGTCAATCTACCAGTGTGCAATCTGACAGGTCGAAAGCACTTCGGCTGACATTGAGATAACTGGCTTCCCAGGTGGCGCTACTGGTAAAGAATCTGCCTGCCAATGCCCGAGACACGAGAGATGAGGGTTTGATCCCTGGGTCAGGAAGATCCCTTGGAGTAGGAAGGGGCAACCCTCTCCAGTATTCTTGCCTGGGAGACCCCATGGACAGAGGAACTTGATGGGCCACAGTCCATTGGATCACAAACAGTCCATTGGATCACAAACTGTTGGACACAGTTCACCTTGGGCACCTGCATGTATGCATGCACACACACACACACACACACACACACACACACACACACAGTGAGATAACTAATCACCTCCCTCCCTTCTTCTTTCCCTCCCTCCTTTTCCTCCCTCCTTTCCCATGGCTGGGAAGCAGTCATGTGGGGCTTCCCGCAGCCACAGAGGGTCCCTGCACAGGGGCAGGGACAGGATCACACCCACCTGGTAAATGGATATTGCATTAAGTTGTAGAGAAGGAATTGGAGGGAGCAGGACCTGGGTGGGTAGGTGGGTGGTGCAGGGGACACAGGGCCTGAACCAGGGTAGGCTCCAGTGTGAGTGACAAAGGAGGAGGGAGCCGCTGGCCTGGGCACCTCTTCCTTCCTTCCTACATGATCCTTCCTTTCATTTTTCCTTCCTCTTTCCCTCCTTCCTTCCTTCAGATAATCTAGGAAGGTGTTTGTGGACTTTACCAGGCTGTAAAGCTCCTCTAACATTGTGCCACTGCTGTGTGGAGTTTGAGTTTTCTGTTTTGTTTTTTTTTTTTAACCACTGATGAATCTTACCAATGTTTGATAGCTTTTAGGACTTGACGCTATTTCTGCCATCTTAAACTGAGCTTTGGGTTCCTTCTTCTTGCTGATGCACTTACTTTAACAGTAATTTTACATGGAGTTAAGGAGAGTCGACAAACTCTTTCAATCTTTGTATGTGTGAAACTGTCTTAATTTCATCTCTTGAATGATAGTTTAGCTGTGTATAAAATTTAAGGTAGTTAGTTTTTCTTAACACTTTTAAGATACTGATCCACTGTCTTGTGTCCTTTCAGTTCAGTCCAGTCACTCAGTCGTGTCCCACTCTTTGTGCCCTTTACTCTAGTGTCCTTTATGGCTGATTAATTCCACCATCAACCCAAGGGTTGCTTCGTGGTGCTCTATCCTTCCTGGTGGTCCGAAATATTTTTTGTTTTCTTTAATGGTCTTCAGTTTTTTCATGATATATCAAAGTGGGATTTTCATAGTTAATCTATCTCAATTTGAGATATATTTCCATTTGTAATAATTTTCAACTCACGCATCTCTTCGTTAATGTTCTAGTCTAAAATTCATCATCTCTCTAAAGCCTTCCACTTTATTTACCCAAAATTCATAACTTCCTTCTTCTTTATATCCAACTGTTTTTATTTTGGCTATTCTATTTTTTAAAAATAACTTATTTAGAATTTGTGATTATCTTGCTTACTTCTTCATACATCCAGAATATACTCACTTTCTCCCTTCTCATAGTGTTACATAAGTTTAGTTTAATCTGGAATGAATTGAATATATGTTCCAACTTTGTATTTTGTTGACTGTCTTTTTAGCATTTGATTCCTTCATGTGTTACAAAACTTTTATGTGCAGACTTAAGTGTAAAGCTTTTTTCTGTTCCTCTCCCTCTTTCCCAATCTGCACTCACGTCTCTTGTTAGTTTTGTGTCATCTTTTCTCAACTCCTCGGCCCCCCATCCAGAACTAGGCACCAGCTGCCAGAGGATTTCATTTACTTTTTCAGTAGTGGAAGACTCGAGTCTGGCCCTCACTCTAAGCGCTGCGCCTGTCCCAATCTCCACCCTGTGGGAGACTCTCCCTGTTCCCCTCTACCCCACACAACCTAGCTCTTGGCCACCGCTGCTTTAGTAAATGGGATCTTCGGAGACCTGCAGCTTTTGGCCCATCCACTGTCTGGTATTCCTATTCTGCTTCCTCTCTCTAGAGATAAGATGTTAATCTAGTCTTTGGGCCCAGATCTGACCTCCTTGAATTCTCCCTTCCTGTGGTTTATCCATCCTTGCTCTGTGTTTGGCGCCTGGTATGCCTTTGTGTGGTCCAGGGTGTCAACGTGCAGGGCTTTCGTGGGCAGAGTTGATAAAGCTCTCCAGGAGCCCTGACGGTCCCCACAGGGAGCAACTAGTCCAGACAGGTCTGGCTGGGGAAGCTTTCAAGGAGAGGAGGAAACTGAAGCTGGTCCTGGCAGGACATAGCTTGTTTGGACAGCAAGAAGGAAGGGGCTGTGTTGTAGACAGGAGTCGCAAGAACAGAGGTGTGGAGAGGAGAGAAGGGAGACTAACCGGAGGGACTCATTAGCAAGCACATCCGGTGAGAAGGCAAGATCTATAAGGAAATCAGGAAAAGGCAAAGTTGGGAAAATTCTTGAGGCCAGATGATGGACATACAGGCTTTCTGGACTCAGATTCAGACCTCAAAGTAATGGAAAGATATTGAATATTTTACATCTAGAAACAGAACGGCTATTACTGATTGAAAGCTTACTTTTGCCAAACACTATGCTAAGTGCTTTGGATAAGGTAAGGTAAGGTGAAGTCGCTCAGTCGTGTCTGACTCTTTGCGACTCTGTGGACTGTAGCCTACCAGGCTCCTCCATCCATGGGATTCTCCAGGCAAGAGTACTGGAATGGGTTGCCATTTCCTTCTCCAGGGGATCTTCCCGACCCAGGGATTGAACCCGGGTCTCCCGCATTGGAGGCGGACGCTTTAACCCCTGAGCCACCAGGGAAGCCCTTTGGATAAATTACCTCAAGTGAGCCTCTAGCAACCTTATGGGATAGGTACCGTTACTATACATATTTGATAGATTAAAATGTTGAACTTAGAGAGATTGAACAATTTACCTGAAATCACAAAGAAGTAGAGCGGGCGGAATCATGGTCAAAAAGTTCTGAGGTCCTAATTCCGGGAACCTGTAAACAATACCTTATGAAAGAAGAGAGTGAAGTGAAAGTCACTCAGTTGTGTCTGGCTCTTTGCAGCCCCATGGACTGTCCATGGGACTGTCCAGGCCAGAACACTGGAGTGGGTAGCCTTTCCCTTCTCCAGGGGATCTTCCCAGCCCGTGGATCGAACCCAGGTCTCCCACATTGCAGGCGTATCCTTTACCAGCTGAGCCACCAGGGAAGCCCATGAGGAAGAAGAGTCTTCCCAAATGTGATCAAGTTAAGGATAATGACCATGGGACATTATCCTGGATTATCCAGCGGGTCTTAAATTTGATCACAAGAGTCCTGATAAGAGAGAAGCAGATGGGGGGGACTTGATATGCACTGAAGGGCGAGAGGTGATGTGAAGACAGAGGCAGAGACCGGAGTGATGCAGTCACAAGCACAGGAATGCCAGCAGCCACTGGCAGTCTGTCTATAACTTGATTGTAGCCCAGTGAGACTGAACTTGAACTTCTGTCCTCCAGGACTGGGAGACGCCACGCTGTTGTTTTAAGCTACCAAGTTCCTGGTTATTTGCATGGCAATCCCAGGACAGTGACCGGTAATCAGCACAAGGAAGATTCAGGACATGACTGGGACTCTAGATTCATATTTCCACTAATACCCTAGGGGAAAAACACTGATTTGGGATGGCTATTCTAGAAACGATGCCTGGAACTGAACAAAGACAAAGCTAGATCTAGGAGGTCATTTAGGAGGCTACAGCAATCACCGAAGTTCAGCCAAGTATTTGAATTGTAATTAATGTTTCAGCTACATTTCTATTCAAGTGGTGCTATTTACAGGTGGGGATAAAGAATAGATGTCTAGTGCTAATTGCCTTCCTGGGAGATTGCTTATCATACTGATAACTTAAATGTCTCATTTTGGGGTAGAGGTGTCAGATATTTATCCATGGTTGTAAACAGTGTTTTTCTTTTTCTTTTTTCTATTTATCCCTCAGAAGCTCATGTGTAAGCCTTTTCCTGGTACTCAAATTAGGAAGATTTTCAGATCTAAACTGAAGTGTTAAGAAAAAACTTACATTTCTTCATAATTCAGGTGAATTCCATTCATGGTTGGCAACGCTGTAATTATGGAAACATTACTGTCAGGTTGATGGTAGGTCTGCAGTTTGCTCTGAGTTTGCAGTGTCTGGCATTTGGATGTCCCAGTTCCGTGGCTTCCTCGACAAGCTCTGTCTCCTTCACTTATTCAGACCTTCTGGGCACAAGGCCCCAGTGTCAGGCCTTGAGGTAGGGACACCTGGGCTCCAGGGCTTCCTCACTGCTCAAAGGGTAGCATAGCCTGCACCTTCCTGGGTTACGGTGAGAAGTATGAGATCCTCCGTAAACCTGAGCAGGACTTGGCTCCAAATGCAGAGGTTCCTGGCGCCATGGAGCCAGGCACCACATTTGGATCCAGGCTCTGTCATTTACCGGCAGTGGGGTCCACTCAGTCTCTCCATCTGCAAAATATGTTCCTTCTTCTTAGGTCTGTTGTGGGGATTAAATGAGTCGGCTTGTGTGAAGCTTCTGGCACTGTGTGAACATTTGATGAATGCTCGCCATTACTGTTGGTATGACTGAAAGCGTGGCTGGGTGGAGACTGACACCTGGCTTGGAGCATAGTTTTAGATGCTGAATGTAAAGGAGAGCAGGTGGGCTTTCCTGGAGTCGAGGGGCGTGTCAAGGATGGGGTGAACGGGTCTGTTCGGGAGCTCTCTGTGGTGTAGCAGTGGCTGTTCTCTTTGTCAAATGTGAAATCCTAGGTTTGTTTTTTTTTTGAGGATCTTGGTGGGTTAATTCAACACTGCTGGGGGATAAGGCTGAATCTCTATTTTGTGTTTAGAAGGTTGGGGAATAAAATGACACTAACGACTGGTGAGCAAACAGTGAAACAGAACAGGGAGGTGCAGCTTGGGGAACACGTTCAATAGGGCAGAATACATTATGGTCAATATGCATATTGTGGGTCACGGATAGTGATGAGATTTAAATTCATCTCCAGAATCTCTGTGGCATTGCAAAGAATGGGGAGACTCACGAATAAGGCGTAGGGAGATACTATAAAAGGGAGCTCGTTAAATCCCTGCTTTCAGTGGGGGTGACAGGCAACCTCCCTATTTCATGTTTCAAAACCACTGCTAGTTTTAAAGCTATCATGAAATCTCTTTGCTTATTTTTTTTCATCTCAAAATAGTCCAAGTGAAAAAATATCCTCCTCTTGCATTTGAAAAGAGAGCTATAAACAGGAGCACTGTTCCAACTATTCATCTTCTGAAACAGTGATGTGTCCAAAGCCTTTAAACTTGAGACTTTCTCGGTAGGTGCTATTTATAGACTCATTGTAATATTATAGTAATTATATGTTATACTATATAGTTATATTAAAAAGCTGAGACATGACTTCACCAACAAAGGTCCTTCTACTCAAGGCTATGGTTTTTCCAGTAGTCATGTATGGATGTGAGAGTTGGATGGTGAAGAAAGCTGAGCACTNTATAGACTCATTGTAATATTATAGTAATTATATGTTATACTATATAGTTATATTAAAAAGCTGAGA
Source organism: Oreotragus oreotragus (assembly GCA_006410675.1). NCBI lineage: Eukaryota > Metazoa > Chordata > Mammalia > Artiodactyla > Bovidae > Oreotragus > Oreotragus oreotragus. Next base: position 13,715 of record SJYX01013105.1, on the reverse strand, counting down.
CATGACTTCACCAACAAAGGTCCTTCTACTCAAGGCTATGGTTTTTCCAGTAGTCATGTATGGATGTGAGAGTTGGATGGTGAAGAAAGCTGAGCACTGAAGAATTGATGCTTTTGAACTGTGGTGTTGGAGAAGACTCTTGAGAGTCCCTTGGACTGCAAGGAGATTCAACCAGTCAGTCATAAAGGAAATCAGTCCTAAACATTCATTGGAAGGACTGATGTTGAAGCTGAAACTCCAATACTTTGGCCACCTGATGTGAAGAGCTGACTCACTTGAAAAGACCCTGATGCTGGGGAAGATTGAAGGCAGCAAGAGAAAGGGATGACAGAGGATGAGATGGTTGAATGGCATCACTGACTCAATAGACATGAGTTTGAGTAAGCTCCAAGAGTTGGTGACGGACAGGGAAGCCTGGCGTGCTTCAGTCCAAAGAGTCGGATACAACTGAGCAAACTGAACTGAACTGATAGTTAATAGATAATATAACTAGAATGCACTTTGAGTGAAATAAGAACATTTTCAATCTATTTAAGATATTTTAATTCATCACATATGATTCTCTTTAAAAAGTACTTTGCTGAATAAATTACCCAAAATCAAGTGTGTAGTTGGCAGAAAATGGATTTTGCATTAGTTCATTCAGTAATCCCTAAACTGGCAAAAAATCAGTATGTAGTAAGACAGTTTCAGTTATAAATATATAAACCTAGATTATGTCATTCATAAAAGAAACCTAAAGATTGTAGTAAACATAGAAGTATTTTTTAAAAGTGAACCTCACACTAACCAGAGCTGTGCAAAATCTTTACAGAAAAAAATAAAACATGAATAAATCCAGAAAGAACTAATTAATAGCATCACCAACTCAATGGACGTGAGTTTCGGCAAACTCTGGGAGATTGTGAAGGACAGGGAAAGTTGGCGTGCTGCAGTCCATGGGGTCACAAAGAATCAGACACGACTTAGCAACGAACAGCAACAATTTGTGGATGGAAAAATTCGATCACCTAAGCATGTCAACTTCCCACAAATTAATGAATAATGAATTCAAGGTAACTCTAAAAATTACCCCAGCAAGGTTTTTCATAGATCCCGGCAAGCTGATTCTCAGCAGCACAGAATGGAGAATAGGTCAGATAATTTTGAGGAATTAGACGGAGGGCACATAAACCTACAGGGGTTAAAACAAGAAGGGCAGGAAACACGCATGCGCAGAGAGAAGCCGCGTATGTAACTGAGGGCGTGGACCAGATAGATGGGTCAGGGATGAGGTATTCAGTACCCGATACTTGCACAATTACATTCCCATGTCAAGCCACTCAAAAAAATTGTGAAATAAAGATTAAAATGTGAAAAAGAAAACTCTGTATCTTTGGAAAACATGTACAAGAGTATTGTCTTAATCAAGATCAAAAGCCTGAAATCACAATGAGAGGATCAATGAATCTGATTATCCCCCTATTTTTGCAAAAGATCTCACGGATAAGGGTGAAAATTAAATGAAGTCAGGAAACACATATAACCAAGGTGGTAGTATACATAATCAATAAAATACAACAAATTGAAAGGATTCAAGGCTCAACAAAAAATGAGCAAAGCGTTTCCATAGGTAATTCATAGAAGAGAAATTTGATGAGCTGACAAGAAAAAATGCTAAACTTCAGCTGTCATTAAATAAATGCCAATCAAAAGATATCATCTTATACCCATTTGTTTAGCAAAAATGAATGTGTTTCACATTTCCAAGTGTCAGCCAACACGTGGAGCGACATCTCTCGTCATCCACCCAAAAGGATGTAAGCTGGAGAGCCTTTGGAAGTACCAAGAAGAATGAATGATGAGATGCTTGCAGTTTTTGAGCCAGCCTCTAGGTGTGTGCCCTAAAAACCTCTGGCTTATGTATATCCATAGAAATAAAGAAGATTTCCAAAATTGTGGTTTAACAGAAAGTTAGAAACATTTCACATGACCATGAACAAAATGGATAAGCTGGGGTATCTTTATGCAGTATACATACTTCAATAATTAAAATGAATTAACTAGGGACCACATGTAGCATACAGCTCTCAAAAATAATAATGACACATGAGAAAGCGTATAGCAGAATAATACGTAATTCATTACTCTCTATATATCAAACATGAAAACATGGAAAATACATTGTTTATGGTATGGATATATGTTCTGATGAATGTTGATTTCAGAAAACCTCCGAGGAGAGAAGAAGGGCAATGCAATTAGAAGAGGGGTCCCCAGAGGGTATTGATGTTACCTGAAAGGCTCTTTCCTTTAAGTGCCTAGTCACTCAGTTGTTTCCAACTCTTTGTGACCCCGTGAACAGTAGCCCACCAGGCTCCTCTGTCCATGGGATTCTCCAGGCAAGAAGACTGGAGTGGGTTGCCATTCCCTTCTCCATTTTAAGAATCTTGAAATAAACAGGGGAAACTAAAGATTTGATAAAATTGTTTGATGAGTATACAGGTATTCATTTCCTGTTTATATTTTTCTGAATGCTTGAAATATTAAATTTTAAAGGGAAACACTAATCCATCGTTATTATGAGGGAGTAACATAACAGGAAAACACATGCTACACTGAAATTCTAGGAATTGAAGGGTCCCTGCTTCTCATTTTGGAGAAGGCGATGGCACCCCACTCCAGTCCTCTTGCCTGGACAATCCCATGGACGGAGGAGCCTGGTGGGCTACAGTCCACGGGGTTGTGAAGATTCGGACACGACTGAGAGACTTCACTTTCACTTTTCACTCTCACATGATTGGAGAAGGAAATGGCAACCCACTCCAGTGTTCTTGCCTGGAGAATCCCAGGGACAGGGGAGCCTGGTGGGCAGCTGGCCATGGGGTCGCGCAGAGTCGGACATGACTGAAGCGACTTAGCAGCAGCAGCAGCAAAAGCAGCAGCTTAGTCGCATTTTAGATTTTTTGATGTTGAAGACGCACCTTACAATCAAGAGGTACATTAATATTTTTCCCCCTTAAAGTCACTATAAATTGATGGCTCGTCCAACAGTTATTGGTGCTTTAGACTACAGTACTGGTCTTTGTCATCACTGAACTCAGTCTCTATATTCCTTAGCACTGAAATGGATTTATGAACCTGGTAATCTGACTGCTTTAATCTATCAGTTTCTTTCTCTGAAAGCGATGAGGGAAATCTTTCTCCAGAGCAGGGCTGGCTTCCTGGGTGTGCGCCTTCTGATTCTGCACAGGGCCCCGTGCTCCAGAGGGCCTTGTGTTTGCTTTAATGTTGTGCTGTTTTCATCTTCAAACTCAATGACATTATTTCTGAGTCTGTGCCCTGGAATTGGAGTGATGGGACAATGGAGCGTGTGCGTGTGCAGAGGGGACAGAGGGAAATGTGTCTTCCTGCTCCTCCTGGGTGCCCATTCCCATGGGCTTGTTATGCCCAGTGGAGATAGAATTCGAGTGGGCCTGTGAGGTGCAGACATCGCGGGAAGTGTTACATCTCAGTTCTTTCAGTTCATTAGCTCAGTTGTGTTCAACTCTTTGTGCCCCGTGGACTGCAGCATGCCAGGCAACCCTATCCATCACCAACTCCTGGAGCTTGCTCAAACTCATGTCCATTGAGTCAGTGATGCCATCCGACCATCTCATCCTCTGTTGTCCCCTTCTCCTCCTGCCCTCAATCTTTCCCAGCACCAGAGTCTTTTCAAATGAGTCAGCTCTTCACATCAGGTGGCCAAAGTATTGCAGTTTCAGCTTCAACATCAGTCCTTCCAATGAACACCTAGGACTGATGTCTTTTAGCATGGACTGGTTGGATCTCCTTGCAGTCCAAGGGACTCCCAAGAGTCTTCTCTAACACCACAGCTCAAAAGCATCAATTCTTTGGCGCTCAGCTTTCCTTATATATAGTTCTACTCTCACTCACATCCATACATGACTACTAGAAAAACCATAGTCTTGACTAGACAGACCTTTGTTGGCAAACTAATGTCTTTGCTTTTTAATATGCTGTCTAGGTGGGTCATAACTTTCCTTCCAAGGAGTAAGTGTCTTTTAATTTCATGGCTTCAGTCACAATCTGCAGTGATTTTGGAGCCCCCCAAAAATAAAGAAGTCTGCCACTGTTTCAACTGTTTCTGCATTTATTTGCCATAAAGTGATGGGATTGGATGCCATGATCTTAATTTTCTGAATGTTGAACTTTAAGCCAACTTTTTCACTCTCCTCTTTCACTTTAATCAAGAAGCTCTTTAGTTCCTCTTCACTTTCTGCCATAAGGGTGGTGTCATCTGCATATCTGAGGTTACTGATATTTCTCCCAGCAATCTTGATTCCAGCTTGTGCTTCTTCCAGCCCAGCGTTTCTCATGATGTACTCTGCATATAAGTTAAATAAGCAAAGTGACAATATACAGCTTTAAGTTACTCTTTTTCCTATTTGGAACCAGTCTGTTGTTCCATGTCCAGTTCTAACTGTTGCTTCCTGACCTGCATACAGATTTCTCAAGAGGCAGGTCAGATGGTCTGGGATTCCCACCTCATTCAGAATTTTCCACAGTTTATTGTGATCCATATAGTCAAAGGCATAGTCAATAAGGCAGGAATAGATGTTTTTCTGGAACTCTCTTGCTTTTTCCATGATCCAGAAGATGTTGGCAATTTGATTTCTGGTTCCTCTGCCTTTTCTAAAACCAGCTTGAACATCTGGAAGTTCACAGTTCATGTATTGCTGAAGCCTGGCTTGGNCTCCAATGCATGAAAGTGAAAAGTGAAAGTGAAGTCGCTCAGTTGTGTCCGACTCTTCGCGACCCCATGGTCTGCAGCTCACCAGGCTCCTCTGTCTATGGGATTCTCCAGGCAAGAGTACTGCTAGCAAACAGCAACCAAAACCAGAAGCAAAGATCAGTCTTATTTAACTGTTCTTGCTTCCGAGACTGATTCAGTTCCAAAAGCTCTAAACAAGTCACAGACTTTACACATACACTGAATACTATGAGTAGGACCTTCTTCCTGACTACGAGCAACTGTCCGGGGTCAGTGCTGGGATGGACAGAAACTGGAAGAGTTGTTAGAATTAAATCTCTTACTGGTTTATGATGTGCTTGGGTTACCTATGATGTGGGTCCATGTCCCACACTGTTGTTGAAACACTTTTTAGTATCATGGAAGATTTGCCCTAAAATAAAATGGAAAAGGGTTCAAATGCAGAAATTCAATCTGGCTGACACTGCTATAATGGAATAATCTTTTGAACACAAACTGATTTAGTTCCCCTCTCTTACAATTCTTCACTGGTTTCCAATGGCCTGTGGAATATAAAGTCCAAATCCCTTTGGAGGTATTGCAGCCCTTCACATCAGCCCCTGTTGCTCAGTTAGCTCAGCATGGTGATCCCCACCCACTGTACATTCCAGGAAGGTGAACGACCTGATTGCCTCCAGGGTGTGCACACTTTCTGACTTCTGCCTCAAATGACTGTCCTTGGCTTGTTCCTTGAATGGGCTTCTATTCTTCCTTCAGCTCTCAGCTGCAGTCTCTCCTTCTCCTGTCTGACTCAGCTGCAGTCTCTCCTCCTCCTGTCTGAGCTCTTCTCTCAAGGGCCCACAGCACTTTGCCCTGGTCTCCATGGAGGAGGTGATGGTCATATACATTATCACTGGTTACTTGTCTCCAAGGAAACTGTAAATTCCTTAAGGGAGAGATGGAATCTCCGTATTTAAGTCCCGAGCAATGAGCAGGTGTTTTCTACACAGTTGAATGAAACCTGCCTTCTGAGACTGCACAGGTGTCTACCTTTCCCCCCACCCCGGGACAGAATGACTGACATGGGTGAGCCTTCAGGTGATTAGGAAGTTTCCAGAAAAAGCAATACAGAAACAACTACATTCAAAGCTCATCCAAATAAAACCATTTTAAAAGATTTCACATTCTGTACTTCACAGCTTGGGAAGGAGTAAATTTGGCCTTTAATAACTGGGTGATGACTCCCACACAAAGCCGTCTCGAGAGTGAGTGACTAGTGACAGCGACTTCATGTCTAAAAAGCTTCTTTAAGAGATCCCATATACAGGGTATTTCATAACCTCGAATGCCTTGAAACCCAAGGCTGTGATTCTCTACACACAGTTTCAGCCCACCTCTACCTTAAATATGTGCATTACCAACCCATTGTGGATTTCAGAATCTCACACACAGCCATTTTGACATGAGATTAGATTAAATCGTCTCAGTGTCTCTGACCTAGCAGCCTTCATGTCCATGGCAAGGAAAGGGGGAGGGGCTAGAGGTCTGGCAACCCAGCGCACGCTAAACCGGCCGGCTGCCCTTGCAAGGGAGATGATTAAAACGCTGAGGGTCAGTAATCAGGCAGGGATTGTCCCCGCATCTGCTCAGCCTGCCCCTGATTAGCCCTAATCTAGAAGGCGCATGCTAGTCTCAGCTTGTATTCGGGGTTATTTCGATCGATTAAGCAACAGGAAGCCTTTCCCATTCTACATTAGGGACTTGAAATTCTCCTTTTTGTTTTTCACAGAGACCCTGCACAACCCTAGTAAGAAAGCTCTCCTGGCATTTGTACAGTGCTTTTCAAAGTCTTCTCACCCCCACTGCACAGCACTAGCTTCCTGCTGAGACTCTGGGGCGGCAGGCAGGGCAGGTATTCTTCCCTTTCACAAATGACAGGCAAGTCCTCTTGGCAGAACCATGGGCTTACCTTAAAAGCACACACTTATAAAAACCTGGAGCTTTTAGTACCCCAATCTCTAGTACCTCATCTTTCAAAGCTGTAAGAAACCGTAGAGTTCTTCAGCTTAGAAAATCTAATCCTCCCCTTTCTTTAAATTCCAAAGCATATGGATAAAAAGTTTATTTAAACAAAACAAAACATGGACTGAGGGAGACTGAGTGGCTGAGCTGGTGGTAAGGCAAGGCGCTGGAGTCTCTGCAGGAACCGGCAAGCCTTTACCATTGACCACTACAGCCAGCAGGGACCTGGAAGGGAGAGGACAGACCCTTTTGGGCTCACTGCTGCCTCTCTCAGGTTTCTTGGTAAGGTTTATAAAACTGGCAAAAACAGGAAAAGAGGCCAAAAGAGCCTTGGGAACTTCGGGCCCCAGTGCAAGGGTTTCCTTGGCCAATAGCAAGTGAAAGTGAAGCTGCTCAGTCGTGTCCGACCCTTTGCGACCCCATGGACACCAGGCTCCTCCGTCCGTGGGATTTTCTAGGCAAGAGTACTGGAGTGGGTNCCAAAAGAGCCTTGGGAACTTCGGGCCCCAGTGCAAGGGTTTCCTTGGCCAATAGCAAGTGAAAGTGAAGCTGCTCAGTCGTGTCCGACCCTTTGCGACCCCATGGACACCAGGCTCCTCCGTCCGTGGGATTTTCTAGGCAAGAGTACTGGAGTGGGTTGCCATTTCCTTCTCCAGGGATTCTTCCTGACCCAGGGATCGAACCCAGGTCTCCTGCATTGTAGACAGACACTTTACCGTCTGAGCCACCAGGGAAGTCCAATAGCAGTCAGCCCCCAAACCCTGGAGGAACTGGTGGCCCCAGAACAGAAAGAGGAGACCTGACCCTGCTCTATTTTTCTACCAGTTGGGTATCACTCTTGAGCCCAAATGGTCAAACACACTCCTCCCATCTTAACAAATAGCAATTATATTCTTTTAGTTGCTCAGGCCCAAAACTTGGAAGTCAGGCCATCTCTGACTTCTCACGCAATTCTCAGCAAATTCTCTCGTTTCAAACATAAACCCAGAACACAGCCACATCGGCCGCTGATCCCCTGGGTGAACTCCTATCCTCTCTTGCCTGGACTACATGTTAGCTTCCCTTCAGATTGCCCTGTGTCAGCCCTGGCTCCAATGCATTCTCTGCTCCCCAGACAGAAGCCAGAGGGATATTTTAAAACTTCCACATGATGGACATGGGGACACACATTCTGAAAATTAAGATATTTGCTTTTCCTTGTTTTCTGCAAAACGGGTTCTGCAGCGGTCTGTCTCTGAACGTGTCACCAGGGGAGGCTTTGTGGTAGACCATGGGCGCCAGTGAGAATAACTGAAGGTTAGGGTCACTGCCCTGCACACTCTGGATTCATCATTCATGAGGTGATCTACTCTATTCCTGACCTCTTCTGAGGTAATGAGTTCCATCACTTACCTACCACGTGATGAATCTCTTTCTCTCACACACATATGCATATAACTGGAATTTATTTACTGACGGGAACTCATTTATGGCACCCCACTCCAGTACTCTTGCCTGGAAAATCCCATGGATGGAGGAGCCCAGTAGGCTGCAGTTCACGGGGTCGCTAAGAGTCAGACACGACTGAGCGACTTCACTTTCACTTTTCACTTTCATGCATTGGAGAAGGAAGTGGCAATCCACTCCAGTATTCTTGCCTGGAGAACCCCAGGGATGGGGGAGCCTGGTGGGCTGCCATCTATGGGGCAGCACAGAGTCGGACACGACTGAAGCGACTTAGTAGCAGCAGCAGCATTTTGAGATCTGATGAATAAGTCTATACATCACAGTTAGCTAAATCTTGAGATATTGTTTGACAACAGCTACTTCAACTCCCCCCGCCTTTTTAGTGGCTCCCTACTAAGGGAAAATAAAATCCAAATAGCTAATAGACGAGGGATCATATCAGCCTTTCCCACAAACACTCCACCTTATGCCTTCATCACAACCGTACCTGTCTCCTCAGTATACCTTAGCCACCACATGTATTTACGCAGGCAGGTCTCTCTGCCTAGAATTACCCCTGCCAACCTACGTCCTGTTCTTTCCCCGTCTTTCAGGGGTTCCTCCAGACAGAATAGCCCACCAGGTTCTCTCCTTCCGGGGATTTTATTGCTTCACCACTCATTTGGCACCAGATCTGTGCTAACCTGTTCCCAAATAGTTACTGTTTTCCTCTATACAAACACTGCTTACTTAGATCTTGGCAGGACGATGTTCTTGAACAGTGAGCAACTTGAACACAGTAGACATTAATGCCTGAATATGACAGTTGATCATGTTCTTCAGGATTTTCAGAAACTTGATTACATTCCCCTTAGCTTTGGTCTCTGTGGCCCGAAGCCTTTTACTTCACTTTGGAATGAGTACCGTTCTCCCCAAAACACTCTTAAGGCAGCAGCTGAATGCTGTATGGCAGTTCAGGTACATTTGATGTGAAGGGAGAACAGGTGCTTTTATTTCCATTAGTTTCCCAGTCAGAAAGAATCCTGGCTCTGCCACTTACAGGCTTATGAAGTCTCACTTTCCTCCTACATAGAATGGTAATTACTAATATTCTCAGGGTTCTTGAGAACTAGATGTGCTGACGTGGGTAGAGTCTGGCACAGTGCCTGGCACACAGTAGGTGAACACTAAATGTCAGCTGCTTTCCCAGATGACTTGGAATGAGAGGTCTGATGAAGTCTGGCTGGGGTCACAGATGTTAGACTACAGCTCTCAGGAAGCAGAAAGGAAAGCAGAGACAGTGCAGATCTCCTTTCAGCTGCGATTTGCTCCTGCCAGGAAGCACATCATTCGCCAAAGGCCTTCAAAGATGTAAAGATCAGAGATAAAAGCCATGAAATCAGGGCAGATGGACTGGTGGGCTGCTTCCTTTCTGAATGCAGCGATGGTCAGCACAGGCACTGGAACCACATGATGACATATATGAAACTGCTGCCGATTAGGTAAAGCAGTGAAGACACAACCTAGGCTAAACCACTAAACAATACTAAGACTGTTAACTACATGATCAGGGACAGTATGATACGCCCAGCAGAGCTCAGAGTTGCAAGCCTAGTCAGGGTCACCCAGAACCACAGACTGCCCGCCCCCACCCCACGCCATGACAAGACAGAGCGGGACAGACAGTCTGAGGAAGAATGGGCCTTTCATTTGCTCTCACAATCTGGGAAACCTTTGGGAATTATTGTTTGCTGTAACTGAACCTTTCAGTCCAAAGACCTTTCTAGTTGGTCATAGAAATATCTTTTAGTTTGGGAAAAAACATTGATGGTTGTGAAAGAAAAGTAGCTAAACAAATAAATTATCAAGTAAACGTAACAGTTGGTGAAAGAGCAAAAATTCTTAAAGCTGAAAGGAAAAATTCGCAATGTAATGCTTTCTGTGGTTTATGCATAAGAAAGTGAACTGTATGTATTAGGAAAATGCTGGCTTAAATGGGGTACCTGTGACTGTGACTGGAAAGGAGAGGAATAAATAAGAAAGTGAAATAATCTACTGTTATTACCTAAGTTACTTCTGCAGTTTTTAAAGAGCCATCAAAAATATCTATAAGTGTCTTTAGGGAGGACAGGAAGGAGGGAAGTCCTTTAAAAAATCTTATCTCCAGGCCTAGAAAGAAGTTACATCAGTACCTGACATCTAAGGAAAGCCACTATTATATGAAGAAAAATAGGCATGATGTGTCCTGACATAGAGATGGGAGAACACGATGGAAAACCAGGTGAAGAATCTAGTAGGCAGCAGCAGGCAGATCAAGAGGCTGAGAAACACAAACAAGGACCACATGGGAGGAGGACAGATGAGGGCAAGAAGATGAAGGTCATGAACAGAGCAATGATGTCAAATGAAAAGGAGAGCCAGGCAACCCTCATAACAGTAAGACAAGGGAGAAATAGAAAAAGCATTTCTCTCTCAGTGGTTCTGTTTCTGCTATATTAGCTGCTTCCGGGACATTTAATCTTCCTTTTCCGTGTTTTTAAAGTCCATGGCTTTTGAGGGCATTTGAGGGATTTATGGATTAAAATATGTATTACATCTGGCAAGAACTGAATATTCTCATGAAGCCAATAGGAGACTCAGAGGTACCCTGGTGTAATAGGCACTTCTCAGCACCCAAGATTTTCTCTCCTCTGACCAGACAATCCCAACCTGCTCTTGGAAAAACCACTTTCTGGAATAACTTCCATAGCAGTGGCTTTTTCTGGGTAGGGCAGTTTCACTGTGTCCTTAATCTTGATTTTGCAGGCCACAAGAAAATTGTCTTGCCTGCATCCCAAAAGCCAAACGTTAAGAGTGAATTCACTTTTACTTTATTAGTGAATGTATTTCAAAACATAATTTGGAGATATAATTTTACCATTCCCTCTTAAAATTACTAGAGTCCCCAGGAACATGAATGAAATCAGGGTTTTGTCCTTTAGTGTTCAGAATCACCGTGGGCTACATCCTGGAGACTGAAATCTCAATGTTAAGACTGAACAAGCTGACTCCGATCCATGCTGTTCTGACCAAGAGGGCTTTAAACCAAAAATAGCAGGAGAGAAAAGTGTTTAAAGCTTGCAGGACATGTAGGTGCTCAGGAGGATGTCTGATCAGAGATGTACGGAGAAGGGCAGGAACAACCTAGTAAAGTTCCAGAGATCACTGGAAGGGGATAGGGGAAACACTCCAAATCTCCAAAGTCTGTGTAGTAGACAAGGTGTGAACAATACGTAAAGAGTTGGTATTTTTAAATATTAAATGCAGCCCATCTGACAGAAATCTCAGGAGAAAGTTACCAAGCTGTTTACCAAGAGTTTGCAATAGTTGGGTGTAGAAATAGACCAATCAGGAGACCAACAGGTCTTCTTACCTAGAGTTAAGAATGGAGATTTATTTTTCTGTTATTTTCAAAATTTTTATTATAGAAAATTTCAAATAGGCACAAAAGGAGAGACTAGTGTAAGGACTCCCACCCCCTGTGCCTACCACCCAGCCCTTGCCTCCTCCATCTGAACAGGGACAGACTGAGGCAAAAAATCTGCCAAAGGTGCTCTTCTGATTTTTCAATGCCTCACTTAGCCCAATCTTAGAGCATCATTTGGGGGGTTTCCCTGATGGCTCAGATGGTAAAGAATCCACTTACAATGCAGGAGACCCAGGCTCGATCCCTCAGTTAGGGAGATCCCCTGGAGAAGGGAATGGCTACCTACTTCAGTATTCCTGCCTGGAGAATTTCATGAACAAAGGAGCCTGGTGGACTATAGTCCATGGAGTCGCAGAGTCAGACGTGACTGAGTGCCTCAGCAAAATTTGCTTTAGACACAGTCAGACACCTGAAGACAGCAGATTAGAGGTGGAAATAAACAGTTAAGGGGTCAGATGATCACAAAGAAAGAAATCAACCTTGTAAACTTCATTTAAATTGAGTATTATTTCATCTTTCCTTTGGACTGTAGTTAGCATAACCAAACTGTTAATGAAGACAAGTTCTTTATAAAAGAATTCCAGCTAATAAAGGCAGAGGAATTTTCTAGTGTTATAGAGAAATCACTAGTTTGAAAGTTTTAGTGAAATAATAGATCTTCACAAAATCATTAATGGTTACTAAAACCCCTGGGGCTTCCCTGATAGCTCACCTAGTAAAGAATCCGCCTGTAATGCAGGAGCTAAGCTGTCACTTCAGTCGTGTCCGACTCTGTGAGACCCCATAGATGGCAGCCCACCAGGCTCCCCCGTCCCTGGGATTCTCCAAGCAAGAACACTGGAGTGGGTTGCCATTTTCTTCTCCAATGCATGAAAGTGAAAAGTGAAAGTGAAGTTGCTCAGTTGTGTCTGACTCTTAGCGACCCCATGGACTGCAGCCTACCAGTCTCCTCCATCCGTGGGATTTTCCAGGCAAGAGTACTGGAGTGGGTTGCCATTGCCTTCTGATCCCCGTTCAACTTCTGGTCAGGAAGATCTCCTGGAGAAGAGATAAGCTACCCACTCCAGTGTTTTTGGGCTTCCCTGGTGGCTCAAAACCATTAGGTGACCAGGTGATGAGGACTGTACAATAAGGGAATGCCACCACCCGTGCAGGCTGCAGTGCCAGGAAGGGTAGCCTCTTAAATCTACCCTCCAGCCACTTCCTTCTTTCCACAAAGATGAGGCCCCTGTGGTCTGTTCAGCATTCATTTGCAACAGGCAATTTGCCATACAGAGGCCTGACAATGACACAGAACTTTTCGAAAGCACTGGGCAAAAAGGGCCACCAGAAAGGGCAGCAGCAGGAAGTCTGCTTCCCATGCACACCTGTGCCTCGGGTACAGAGATGTCTCTGACATCTACCCGTGGGGTTTACAAATTCCTTTGGGAAACGTGCCAGCACACTGAGTGCTAATGATGCCCATGATATAAGGGTTGATCTTTATAGTCACCTCTTAGTTGAACCAAAGTAAGGATGGGTCGTTTCCTCCACAGCGCCCCGCTAAACTCTGATTTCATGCTGTGCTTTTCTTGTCACAGACTTATTTTCTAATCATGTCTTCTTTAAGCTAACATGAAAACTAATTTGTATTTCTTAAGTATGCAGCAGCTGGGCAGGGGGTGGAGGAGATGGTTCAGGCTTTACCCTGGCTTGCTTAGAGAAACTATCTAAGGATTTAAAATGTGTCATGAGTGATTTGCATGACAGATATTGTGTGTATGGCAACTAAGAGTTGACTGTATTTACATTTATAAAACCAACAGGGCCATTTCTGTTTCATAGGGCTGCTATGAGAATAAGTAACACTATATTTAAATGATTTAAGTTCTTGAAAAAAGAGATAATGTCTAAATTTGAGGTAGTATGGGTGGCTCAGATGGTGAAGAATCTGCCCACAATACAGGAGACCTGGGTTCGATCCCAGGGTTGGGAAGATCCCCTGGAGAAGGGAACAGCAATCCACTCCAGTACTCTTGCCTGGAGAATTCCATGGACAGAGGAGCCTGGTGGGCTACAGTCCATGGGGTT
>SJYX01013104.1:105258-130924 GCA_006410675.1 Oreotragus oreotragus | reverse complement strand
CTGGTGCATTCTCTTGGCAAAACTCTATTAGCCTTTGCCCTGCTTCATTCTGTACTTCAAGGCTAAATTTTGCCTGTTACTCCAGGTATTTCTTGACTTCCTACTTTTGCATTCCAGTCCCCTATAAGGAAAAGGATATCTTTTTTGGGTGTTAGTTCTAAAAGGTCTTGTAGGTCTTCATAGAACCGTTCAACTACAGCTTCCTCAGCATTACTGCTCTGGGCATAGACTTGGATTATTGTGATATTGAATGGTTTGCCTTGGAAACAAACAGAGATCCTTCTGTCATTTTTGAGATTGCATCCGAGTACTTCATTTTGGACTCTTTTGTTGACTATGAGGGCTACTCCATTTCTTCTAAGGGATTCCTGCCCACAGTAGTAGACATTATGGTCATCTGAGTAAATTCACCCATTCCAGTCCATTTTAGTTCACTGATTCCTAAAATGTCGACATTGACCCTTGCCATCTCCTGTTTGACCACCTCCAGTTTGCCTTGATTCATGGACCTAACATTCCAGGTTCCTATGCAATATCGCTCTTTACAGCATCGGATCTTGCTTCTATCACCAGTCATATCCACAGCTGGGTATTGTTTTTGCTTTGGCTCCATCCCTTCATTCTTTCTGGAGTTATTTCTCCACTGATCTCCAGTAGCATATTGGGCACCTCCTGACCAGGGGCGTTCAGTTTTCAGTGTCCTATCTTTTTGTCTTATCACACTGTTCATGGGGTTCTCAAGGCAAGAATACTGAAGTGGCTTGCCTTTATAGAGTGGAAATTTCTCCCTCCTCCATGCTCTACAACACAGAAGTCTGCTTTACCAAAAAGTCAAAACAATAGGAATTATTTTATTATTGATGATGATCTCAATAATCAAATGATTATCACAGTTTTCCCCAGGTGCTCTCATTTACCACCTCCATTAGCTCAGAAGTCTTCTTTTAAGGCATTCGGGGCATCAGGTCCACCATCTCCGAGGCATACTTATTCATTACATTATCAGCATTAAATCTTTGCACTTTTAGATGTCTCTTCTGGTCTGAGTGAGAGGAAAGAACCTTTTCTGTTTGGGCTATTGGCCCCATTTTCAACTTTTAGTAAAGCCATTGTGGGCTTCCCTGGTGGCTCAGATGGTAAAGAATCTGCCTGCAATGCAGGAGACCTGGGTTCAATCCCTGCAATGGGAAGATCCCCTGGAGAAGGGAATGGCCACCCACTCCAGGATTCTTGCCTGGAGAATTCTTCCATGGGCAGAGGAGCCTAGCAGGCTACAGTTTATAGGGTCGCAAAGAGTCTGACCAAAATAGCTTAAAGGTTTTAGCTCTAGGACCTCTGGGCTTCCTTGGCCTCTGCTCTCTTGTGTCTGTTCTTTGCATCTCTTATCAACAATGTTCCCCTTCCTGCTTCTGTCTCCTATCTCTGGCCATGGCATTCTGATAGGCTCTACCTCCACACTTGGGATTTTCTGACTTAGATCCTTGTAGCTTTCCTGTTATCCAATTATATATTCATCCTGAATTCTTCCATACTTTAACTTGACCATGACATTTTCCCTCTTTATCCTCACTTCAATCAATGAAAAGTTTTAAATCTTTACAAGTCTGCCTTTATCCATCTCATTTGAAGGACCCCTCTTCTCTCTGGCTTAGTGGTTTAATACCCTAGCTATCTACATACTTCTCACATACATCATATATTGACCACCACTGCTCATAAAAAAAAAAACCTAAACCTTAATATTTGTAACTTAAGAAGATACTGATACCATCTTGTTGAAAGGGAATGATGATCAATTTGCCAGAAAGCAATTTGGCTGAAATCAGTGCTCTTGTTAGTCAGCTTGTCTAGTTTGCCTAAAATTCAACTCATTTAAAAAAAAAAGAAAAAAACCTCTTTATAGCTCTTTAAGAATTTCATTTTATAAAATTATATCTGTAAAAAAAAAAACCTAAACCTTAATATTTGTAACTTAAGAAGATACTGATACCATCTTGTTGAAAGGGAATGATGATCAATTTGCCAGAAAGCAATTTGGCTGAAATCAGTGCTCTTGTTAGTCAGCTTGTCTAGTTTGCCTAAAATTCAACTCATTTAAAAAAAAAAGAAAAAAACCTCTTTATATCTCTTTAAGAATTTCATTTTATAAAATTATATCTGCCACATATAGTAGTTTTTGAGGTAATTTTAACCAATTTCTTCCCCAAAAGTATTTCCAATTTAATTTCATATTTTTGATGAGTATGCATCATATTTGCATAATTTTATGAATGGTAGAATTATTTTGAATCCTTGAGTAGCTTTTTATACTGATTTTATTTTTAGATATCAGGAAGATTGTTAGCCAGATTTTTCTAAAGATCTTATTTTTCAAAGTTTCTTCTCAAAATAAATATTTACCGAATCTATATAAAATGTAATTTACATAATTGTTTGTTACCAATAAGCAGCTGGGAAAGAACCCACTCCTCTCCATTTTACTATCATTTGGGGGAAGAGTATAATTTTCTCCAGGTGTTCATTCTCAGCCAAGTTCATGTTCCCAGGTGTCCAGTCTGCCACGTGTTGCTTGGAAAATAGAAGTTCACTCCTGCTGGCCCATTTGTGAGATTTTGGTCAGGTGGACGTAGACTATAGGCATAGTCATTGAGGGCTTTGCAAAACCTTGAGACCTGTTGAATCAAGTTGTGATAAAAAAGGAAAAACAGATTTTTCTAGGAATAATATTTTTGGATGGATTTCTAAAGCAGGTGTACAAATTCTCAAGGCTAAATTGTCCTCCAAATACATTTTAATGGGGTTATTTGTGTCCAACTTGACATTTGCTTTACTTACAGCTCTCTTTCATTGTGTTACTCCTTCCATTGAGCCTCAGTTTCCCCTATAGCATTTCTCAGATTTAACAGGTCCCCCAGGGCTGTGCACAGATGAGTCAGCTTCCATAGTCTTTTGTTTCTGTGTGTAGGAAATCAAATATGGGGACTCATGAGGAACTTTCAGTATGAGTACATATGCTGACCATGGAAATTAATCTTCTTTCATCAGAACAGTGTTGAATTAATATACTTGAAGATATAGCTAAAGAAATGGGCACCATGATTAACAGATAGATAAAGGGATGGAAAATATGACCAAGAGATAGGAGGAATAACTCAGTTCAAAATCTGTCCAACAAAATGCCCAGAAAAAATGAATTGTGGAGATGCAATAATCAGGAAGAAATTTCCAGACTTGAATATGTCTGGAATATGAGTGCAGATTGCAGAAGAATTCAAAAACAAAAGTGACTATGTTAAACATCTTAACTTCCAATACATTGGAGGGAATTTCAGAATGTTAAGGAAAAAACCTCTTAAGACATGTATATGTGTGACTGAGTCGCTTCACTGTCCACCTGAAGCTATTATAAGATTCTTAATCAGCTGTTGTTTGTCCTGTGCTCAGCATGTGTCTGCTTCTTTGTGACCCCATGGACAGTAGCCTGCCAGGCTCCTCCATCCATGGGATTTTCCAGGCAAGAATATTGGAGTGGATTGTCATTTCCTTCTCCAGAGGATCTTACTGACCCAGGAATCAAACTCTTGTCTCCTGCTTTAGCACTGAACACCTGGGAAGGCTGGGTATTGATCTCATTAACCTACTGACAACAAAGGGGGTTTCCCAGGGGGCACAGTGGTAAAGCATCTGCCTGCCAATGCAGGAGACACAAGGACAAGAGACATGGGTTCCATCCCTGGGTGGGGAAAGAGCCCATGGACAGGGCAATGGCACCCCACTCCAGTACTCTTGCCTGGAGAATCCCATGGACAGGGGAGCCTGGCAGGCTGCAGCCCATGGGGTCACAAAGAGTCAGACACAACTGAGTGGCTGAGTATACACTGACAACAAAAAGTGCCTGAAGACAATATAAGAGTGCCTTCAAACTGCTGATTACCTATGGGTGGGGGAGGGCTGGATTGGGAGTTTGGGATTAACAGATGTAAACTCTTAGATTAATATACAGAATAGGTAAACAAGAAGGCCCTACAGTATAGAGCAGAGAACTATATTCAATATCCTGTAATAAACCATAGTGAAAAAGGATATTAAAAGAATATAAAAGGGAATGGTTACCCACTTCAGTATTCCTGCCTGGAGAATTCTATGGACTAGGGAGCCTGGCAGGCTATAGTGCAAGGGATTGTAAAGAGTCACACATGACTGAGCAATTAACATATAACTAATATGAGTGTTGGACTGTGAAGAAAGCTGAGTGCTGAAGAACTGATGCTTTTGAACTGTGGTGTTGGAGAAGACTCCTGAGAGTCCCTTGGACTGCAAGGAGATACAACCAGTCCATTCTAAAGGAGATCAGTCCTGGGTATTCTTTGGAAGGAATGATGCTAAAGCTGAAACTCCAGTACTTCGGCCACCTCATCCGAAGAGTTGACTCATTGGAAAATACTCTGGTGCTGGGAGGGATTGGGGGCAGGAGGAGAAGGGGACGACAGAGGATGAGATGGCTGGATGGTATCACCAACTCAATGGACGTGAGTTTGGGTGAACTCTGGGAGTTGGTGATGGACAGGGAGGCCTGGCGTGCTGCAATTCATGGGGGTCACAAAGAGTGGGACATGACTGAGTGATTGAACTGAACTGAACTGAGCTGAATATATATATATATAAATATAACTTAATCACTCTTCTGAACACTTGAAACTAAGACAACATTGTAAATCAACATAAATATAAATTAAAAAAAATTTTTTTTAATGCTGATTATCTCATCTAATATAGAAAATTATCCACATGTATAATAAAAACTCTAGCAAACTAGGGATGAACAGGAACTTGTTAACTTGACCAGACTAGAGTGAGCAAACATTATCATTTAATGGAGAACTTTTAGAGAACACATTTCCTTTGAGATGTGGTATTCTTCAGTTCAGTTCAGTCGCTCAGTCATCTCTGACTCTTTGCAACCCCATGAATCGCAGCACACCAGGCTTCCCTGTCCATCACCAACTCCCGGAGTTCACTCAGACTCACGTCCATCGAGTCAGTGATGCCATCCAGCCATCTCATCCTCTGTCGTTCCCTTCTCCTCCTGCCCCCAGTCCCACCCAGCATCAGAGTCTTTTCCAATGAGTCATCTCTTCGCATGAGGTGGCCAAAGTACTGGAGTTTCAGCTTTAGCATCATTCCTTCCAAAGAATACCCAGGACTGATCTCCTTTAGAATGAACTGGTTCTAAAGGATGGACAAGGATCTCCTTGCAGTCCAAGGGACTCTCAAGAGTCTTCTCCAACTCCACAGTTCAAAAGCATCAATTCTTCACCGATTGCTATTACTAATGGTCCTAGTGATTACACATGAAAAGAAAAATAGGACTTACAGAATTAGAAAGGAAGGGGTAAATTGTCATTACTCACAGACAGGCTGATTGTCCATGGAGAAAATGCACAAAAGTAACCGACAAAATTTTGTATTTAGGCTGTTTATAATGCAAGATCATTGGATAAAATATCACAGAAAATATTAAAAATAAAATTCCATTCACAAGAGAGACAAAACAATGGAATATCAAAGAATTAAGGAGTTCATAAACTTTTGATGTGGAAAAAAACTATATTAAAGGACAAAGAGAAAAGACCCCAAAAATGCAGAAATCTTTCATACTCTTGAATGTGGTATGATGAAATATTATAAGTATTCTGATTCTAACTTAATTTACAAATCCAATTAAATGCTAATGAAAACTCCAGCTGCATTTTAAAAGAATTCTATATAATATATTTGGAAATTTATGTGAATGAAGTTTCCAAAATAGCTAAGCCAGCTTTCAAAAACAGCAAAGAAAAGAAATTTACAAGATATCTTGCAAGTATATGTTTTTCTCATCTGCCTGATGGGAAAAGGAACTATTCTCTGTCCATTGTGAATTTTGGTCACTCTTCTTCCAAATTCTTTCCGGATGTATCTTTTCCCAGTCTCAGATAGTTTTCTCCCATGCCTGTGTTTATCAATATTCAGTTGAATAGTCAAAGAGGAACCCGGCAAGACTGGTGGAGTTCTCTTCTTCTATGTCCCTTCTCTTCTGTACTCTATCTTGTGAATTCTAGCTACCTTATCACTCTTATTTGTGACTCTGTTTCTTTTACTCACAGAGTTTACCAAACTCTACCTGAGTTTTTTTTATATATATATATAAATATAACTTAATCACTCTTCTGAACACTTGAAACTAAGACAACATTGTAAATCAACATAAATATAAATTAAAAAAAATTTTTTTTAATGCTGATTATCTCATCTAATATAGAAAATTATCCACATGTATAATAAAAACTCTAGCAAACTAGGGATGAACAGGAACTTGTTAACTTGACCAGACTAGAGTGAGCAAACATTATCATTTAATGGAGAACTTTTAGAGAACACATTTCCTTTGAGATGTGGTATTCTTCAGTTCAGTTCAGTCGCTCAGTCATCTCTGACTCTTTGCAACCCCATGAATCGCAGCACACCAGGCTTCCCTGTCCATCACCATCTCCCGGAGTTCACTCAGACTCACGTCCATCGAGTCAGTGATGCCATCCAGCCATCTCATCCTCTGTCGTTCCCTTCTCCTCCTGCCCCCAGTCCCACCCAGCATCAGAGTCTTTTCCAATGAGTCAACTCTTCGCATGAGGTGGCCAAAGTACTGGAGTTTCAGCTTTAGCATCATTCCTTCCAAAGAATACCCAGGACTGATCTCCTTTAGAATGAACTGGTTCTAAAGGATGGACAAGGATCTCCTTGCAGTCCAAGGGACTCTCAAGAGTCTTCTCCAACTCCACAGTTCAAAAGCATCAATTCTTCACCGATTGCTATTACTAATGGTCCTAGTGATTACACATGAAAAGAAAAATAGGACTTACAGAATTAGAAAGGAAGGGGTAAATTGTCATTACTCACAGACAGGCTGATTGTCCATGGAGAAAATGCACAAAAGTAACCGAGAAAATTTTGTATTTAGGCTGTTTATAATGCAAGATCATTGGATAAAATATCACAGAAAATATTAAAAATAAAATTCCATTCACAAGAGAGACAAAACAATGGAATATCAAAGAATTAAGGAGTTCATAAACTTTTGATGTGGAAAAAAACTATATTAAAGGACAAAGAGAAAAGACCCCAAAAATGCAGAAATCTTTCATACTCTTGAATGTGGTATGATGAAATATTATAAGTATTCTGATTCTAACTTAATTTACAAATCCAATTAAATGCTAATGAAAACTCCAGCTGCATTTTAAAAGAATTCTATATAATATATTTGGAAATTTATGTGAATGAAGTTTCCAAAATAGCTAAGCCAGCTTTCAAAAACAGCAAAGAAAAGAAATTTACAAGATATCTTGCAAGTATATATTTTTCTCATCTGCCTGATGGGAAAAGGAACTATTCTCTGTCCATTGTGAATTTTGGTCACTCTTCTTCCAAATTCTTTCCGGATGTATCTTTTCCCAGTCTCAGATAGTTTTCTCCCATGCCTTTGTTTATCAATATTCAGTTGAATAGTCAAAGAGGAACCCGGCAAGATTGGTGGAGTTCTCTTCTTCTATGTCCCTTAGCTTCTGTACTCTATCTTGTGAATTCTAGCTACCTTATCACTCTTATTTGTGACTCTGTTTCTTTTACTCACAGAGTTTACCAAACTCTACCTGAGGTTTTTTTTTTTTCCCCCTTGCACTGCACCCTGAAATCTCTGAAGCCAGTAAGCTAGACCGATTTATCACTTCATTTCCTTCCCCATTTATCAGGGAACACGGTTCTACGTTACCTGCTGTCTACTGACTCAGAAATTCTTGCTTCTGTTGTTTGCTTGTTTTTCAGAAAGGAGGGTAAATCTAGTAAATGTACTTCATCTGGGTTGGAAATGGAAGTCCTAGTATAATATTATTAATGAAAGAAAGAACTGACTCTAAGAAAAATAAGTTCATCAAATAAAAATTTTAAAAACAATTCATGAAGAAATTTAAAAAATGATATCTAGTAATTGCTGTCAGAGACTTTAATTCCACAATGCAATAAATTTAAAAATTATCAACAAAGAGGTAGCCTCACAGAAGTACCCAAAATGGTGGCATATGACCCAAAATGGTGGCATATGACCCAGACAATTGGGATTAGAGTTAGATGTTTGCTGCTGCTGCTGCTAAGTCGCTTCAGTCGTGTCCGACTCTGTGCGACCCCATAGACGGCAGCCCACCAGGCTCCCCCGTCCCTGGGATTCTCCAGGCAAGAATACTGGAGTGGGTTGCCATTTCCTTCTCCAATGCATGAAAGTGAAAAGTGAAAGTGAAGTCACTCAGTCATGTCCGACTCTTAGTGACCCCATGGACTGCAGCCTACCAGGCCCCTCCATCCATGGGATTTTCCAGGCAAGAGTACTGGGGTGGGGTGCCATTGCCTTCCCCCGAGTTAGATGCTTAAGGATGAAAAAATTAATATTAAGAAAATATAAGTGAAGTGAAGACTCTTTGGGACCCCATGGACTGTAGCCTATTCAGGCTCCTCTGTCTGTGGGATTTTCCAGGCAAGAGTGCTGGAGTGGATTGCCAAGAAAATATAAAGAATTTGTATAAATTGGTATTTAAACTATAGAAAAATAGGCACAGGATTTAACAGGCATTTCATAAAAGATGAAATGTGAATAACTAATAGATGTGAAAATATGCGCAGTTTCACATTAACTAGGAAAATGAAAATTTGAGCAACTGTGATTCTATGGTATATCTGGTGTATTTGACACCTGGAGCATATAACGTATTACAACCCTTGCTGTATACAACAAAGTTATTTCCAGTGACAGCCATGAGCTGAAGCTTTGTGTGATGTTAAAGGCACTAAATGTTTCAAAATAGACGTAGATGCTGATTCACTGTCCCTGATGGACTTTTTTTTTTTTTTTTTAGTTCTCTGTTGAGCTTCTTTTGGAGAAGAAAATGGCAACCCACTCCAATATTCTTACCTGGAAAATCCCATGGACAGAGGAGCCTGGTGAGCTGCAGTCCATTGGGTCGCAAAGAGTTGGTCACACCTGAGTGACTAACACACTTGAGCTTCTTTAAGTCAATATCTCTTTACACTGATTCTCCACTTCAGATTTTTTTTCCAAATTCAGGGAAATTATTAATATAGATGAATATTATCATTACTTTTTTCTGCCATGTTCCTTCTGGATAAAGTGGGTAGGTACAACTATTTGAGTTAGATGCTTAAGGATGAAAAAATTAATATTAAGAAAATATAAGTGAAGTGAAGACTCTTTGGGACCCCATGGACTGTAGCCTATTCAGGCTCCTCTGTCTGTGGGATTTTCCAGGCAAGAGTGCTGGAGTGGATTGCCAAGAAAATATAAAGAATTTGTATAAATTGGTATTTAAACTATAGAAAAATAGGCACAGGATTTAACAGGCATTTCATAAAAGATGAAATGTGAATAACTAATAGATGTGAAAATATGCGCAGTTTCACATTAACTAGGAAAATGAAAATTTGAGCAACTGTGATTCTATGGTATATCTGGTGTATTTGACACCTGGAGCATATAACGTATTACAACCCTTGCTGTATACAACAAAGTTATTTCCAGTGACAGCCATGACCTGAAGCTTTGTGTGATGTTAAAGGCACTAAATGTTTCAAAACAGACGTAGATGCTGATTCACTGTCCCTGATGGACTTTTTTTTTTTTTTTTTAGTTCTCTGTTGAGCTTCTTTTGGAGAAGAAAATGGCAACCCACTCCAATATTCTTACCTGGAAAATCCCATGGACAGAGGAGCCTGGTGAGCTGCAGTCCATTGGGTCGCAAAGAGTTGGTCACACCTGAGTGACTAACACACTTGAGCTTCTTTAAGTCAATATCTCTTTACACTGATTCTCCACTTCAGATTTTTTTTCCAAATTCAGGGAAATTATTAATATAGATGAATATTATCATTACTTTTTTCTGCCATGTTCCTTCTGGATAAAGTGGGTAGGTACAACTATTTATTCTACATTTCTATACTCACCTAATAGTTAGACCTTTGATCCTCTGAAAATTGTCTGATATAATAATATTTATTATACATGACTGTTCAATAAGTTAATTTTAATAAAACTTACTTTTCTTAATTCATGTTTTTGTTTTAAAACCATTAAGAATTAAGATGAATAAATTTCAATCTTAGAGATATTGCTTAAATTCAATAAGATATTTCTTGTGTGAACTAAGATTTGCAATCACCAGCAAAAATATTAGACCTCACAGTTTATGCTGCTTCATTGTTTTAAATATTAAACACAAACAAATAATCCAAATGGTTACACAGAATAACAACACTGAAATTACTCACGCTCTCTTTCCTTGCTTTCTCAGTCATTGTGCTATCCTTGTTGACTTCAAGTCTGATGTTTAGACATGAGACCATGTAGTGCCACAGGGGTTGGAGATATGGTTTGTACAGAAGCCAGAGCAAACGTTCAGGCCATTATAAACGTACTCTTGAAATGAAGGTGGGTAGTTGAATGCATGTGTATTCAGAACTGACTGTATAACTCAGGGGTCTTCAATTTAACTTCCATGTAAAATGTATTTATTAAAAGACAAGGAATAAAAATGTACAAATTTGAAGCTTACAGAATGTATTATTAAGTTTCAACAATAACCATCACAGGATAGGTGTTCTCACCTGGAGAGGTAGGGTAGATTTTGGAAATTCACCGGAAATGATTGAAACCCACAGCATTGAAAGTCTGTGGATACCAGGAGTTGTGTAAAAAAGGAAATTCCATAGCCAAAAGAGACACGCATAGCTTGGTCGTAGGGCAGAGGTATCAGCCAGCAGCCACAGCCGTGGCTCAGATGAGAGAATGAATGAGACAGCTGGGGCAGAGATGGCTGTAAAGTAATTAGTGCATCTGAAAAGCCATTTAGACATCTAGTTTACGTGACATCTCCAGATGGGGAGAGCATCATGTTGACTTTAAAGGATGCATATTTAAAGTGGATTTAGAAAGGAAATTCTTTTAAATGTAAGAAGGTATAATTAACCCAAGCACCCTGGCTAAGACAAGATATTGTTGAAGACAAGGACTTAGAGAAACTCAAAGAACATTAGGCCTATGGCTGAAAAAGCAGGGCAGCCCCATCTCCATGGGAGTAGTGCTCTGTGAATAGATTTCAGCTTGTGGGGCAACAAAGCATCGTGGAGGCAACACCCAAGGCAGGTGTGTGCTGTTTCAGATGATGACTTAATTAAAGGCCCCAGAGTCGGACACGACTGAGCGACTGAACTGAACTGAACTGAACTGATACATGGGTACACATAGGAAATGGCTATTTCTTTGCTTTAAGATATTTGCAAATAGTCCTTTCCTTTCCATTTAGATCCTGGAGGTAGATTTTAGAGTAGATTTTAGAGCAAGCTTTGTGCAGGCATTATCACAGACTACTGCTGGAGTGTGGACAAGAACAGAGGAAACTGCAGCCTTTCTCTGGGGACCGTGAAGACCATCAGGTTCAAAAAGCAGACTTAGGGTAGGAAATAGAAGACAAAACCAGGACAGATGGGAAGCAGAAAGCCTCATATGTAGGATCAGGTAAGAGAGCTCAAGGGTTACAACAGAGCAAGAGATAGTGGAAGCAAGAAGAACGAAATGGACCCCAGGAGGAAGGAGGGAAGCTGGGAGCAGTTGGACATGTGGAGCAAGGAGTATGGACACAACCGATCTCAGCAAACTCCCCTTAGAGATGGGAATCTCTGCGCTGAAATGAAGCTGACCAAGGCCAGGAGCATTCTGGAGAAGATGGCAACCAATGAGGAGGAGCACATGCAGGTAGACAGATGCTGGACGGGGTCCCAGTCGATGTGTAGCTTTTTCATCTGTTGACTGCACCGTGGGTTTGCTTTACCACTTTCATGTCATCATGGTGCTTATCATCACCTAACCAGTTACTTTTCTCTCCTTATTTATGTAACCAAGGGGCAGGGTTTAGGGTGGTATTTTGCCAGTTTTGTTTTCGTTTACATCCCCAGCACCTAGTTGAAGACTGCTTGGCATTTGTTGAATGAATACACAAACATATATTGTACTGACCAGAGATTTCCCACAGCTTAGCTGAGGTGGAGGCTGACCTTCTAGGTATGAAATCCTTGCCAATCTAATTCTATCAATACATTTATGGTGTGGATTCAGTCCAATTCCTTACAAATCCAGGTGAGAATTGCATAGAGGGGATTTGGGGGACTAAGCCAGCTTCTCCATGCTGCTCATTTTTCTTCTTGGAGATCTTTCTCCAGAATGAAAACTTGTTTTAATGTCAAGAAATGTTTCTTTTTCTTTTAGGACTTTTGATGTGTAGGTGCCCTTGGAAGACAGATTCTGTGAAAGGACAAATCACTAGTTGGTTATAGGGATAACAATTAGAAAGATCCAAATTAAAATCGTAATTCATTTATCGGTCTATAAATTCATTGCATTAGTAGAGAGTTTGTTCTAAAATATATATATATGTGTGTTGTTAAAGAGATGGAAAGACCTCCATCAAATATAGTTCACTCCTACTTTTTCTCCTTACCCTCAAATAACAGCAATGATATCTAGGGCCTGAAATACTATTTTTGTTCCTGCAGTTACTCCAATCATGTTTTGTGATGAGACTAGGTCACTCTAGATAAAATGTGAAAGGTTCTTCCAAAAATTGCAGTAAGGCACGTTTAACAGAAATCTAAAGCCTGAGAGTTATTTATATTTTGCATGTCAGTTGTGAGTACTTTGTTTATTTGTTGTTGTTGTTTTCCCCTTCTCTGTATCCCTGATAAAATTGTCTCAAATCAGGATGCAAAGAGCCAAAATAAACCATTAAGAGTTTAAGAAGTGGTGGAGAGATGAGTCTTATTCCCTGGACTAGGCAGAGCCTGCAGCATGGAGCATGAATGGTAACGCAATATTTAGAATCAGCAAGGCATAAACCCAAGTCTCAGCTCAGCCCACTCAACAGTGGTGACCTCAGGGAAGTCACAGAGGCCCTCAGTGCTTCAGGTTTTTCATTTGTTAATTTAACGTTTTGCTCCAATTGGCCTGTAAGGTCCATCACCGACTCAATGGACATGAGTTTGAGGAAGCTCCAGGAAATGGGGAAGGACAGGGAAGCACGGCAAGCTGCAGTCCATCGTATCACAAAGAGTCAGACACGACTGAGTGACTGAACAGCAAAGAATCGAGGAAAGAGGTAAGCTTTGGAGTCCGAAGATCTGGATTAAAATTCTGATTCTACTTCTTTCTGACTGGGTCATCTTTATCCTTAAATTGGTGGTAGCAATAT
The DNA here is from genome assembly GCA_006410675.1 of Oreotragus oreotragus. Classification (NCBI taxonomy): domain Eukaryota; kingdom Metazoa; phylum Chordata; class Mammalia; order Artiodactyla; family Bovidae; genus Oreotragus; species Oreotragus oreotragus. The sequence continues at coordinate 117,584 of SJYX01013104.1, read as the reverse complement.
TACCAAAGTCATATAGAGTTGCCAGGACCAACTGAAATCAAATGCACTTCCAGGATTAAAAGTCCTTAGCACAGGGCTTGACATAATGAAAAGGCTTAACAGATAGATGAGGTCCATTAAGAAGATGGGAAGCTATGTCTGCACTGGCCTGCAGAGAAGAAAGAAAGTTCTATGACTGCCACTTCCAGGTGAGTGACTGGCTTTGCTGGCCGGATTCAGGGCATCCACCTGATATGCCAAGGCAGAGAAGGTATCCTTCAGAGAGACTCCTTTGAGGACCCTGGCCAGGGATTGTCCAGAGCTCATAAGAAGGAATTTTAAAGTGTTGAACTTTCAGTTCAATCTTTAAATAATTTCTCAGCATATAAGAAAGTGTTCTGGGAAGAAAAAGTCATAGGGGAAGAGAGGTCAAGGTGAAGAGGAGGAAACAGAAATCACATTGAATAAACAAGGAGATTCAGAGGAGTAAATTTCTATCAAAAACCTTTCGACAAACATGATGTGAATTGGCCGCATCTTGTTTTGTTTCTTGTTCAATCGAAAAGTTGACCAGATCACTGCTTCTGTCTAATCAAAAACAGGACGTACACTTGAGAAAAATGAACAGCCTGCTGGTGAGTGAAATGTTTCAAAATAGGGGTTTGGTTTCGATTAGTTTGCCTCGCAGTGCTTCAGAGCGAGTGTATGCCTTCTCCCTACAATGGGCAAGGCTCCCCTTGGCTACCTGGGCATGATTAATATTTGAGGTCACAGTGTGGCCTGCAGAATTCTAACCCAGCTTCACATTAGCATTTTTAAGACTTGCAGGCAGTTGAATACTCATGTGCACGCAGGGGTTAGATATGCACGCGGGTGCTCCAGAAATGAAGGGAATGCCATGTGGAAGGATTGATGTTTGTAACCTCAAAGTCAAGGGAATTCAAAGCTAAGCCCCAAAGAGTCACGGTGAGTCACCAGGCCCGCACAGGATTAAGATACACAAGATAGCCCCTCACCCAGGAATACAAAGTAGCATTTTCAGCCTAGGGAGGAAAAAAAAAATTATGCTGAGACAAGATGTTCCCAGCTGATTCTCTTCAAACAGCCCAACAAATAGGAGATGTGATGTTTTCACCCAAGTAGAGACTTGCTCTGGCAGGAGCATGTAGCCAGACATGAGGAGGTTCCAACAAAGACTATTTTCCAGCTCCTAAGTCCGGATACTGGCAAAAGTGGGCGGCAGTGTTTTCCTTCTCTTTCCTAGCCACGCTCTCTTTCTTAAACAAAGCCTCTATTAATCAGAACTTCAGATCACATATGGCGATCAATTGAGGCTGTTTAGGGCATTTACAGTCATTGATCTGCTACAAGTTCTTCACAAGTGGATTGTGCTATATACACACATGTACTTTGCAGAGAATTCAAAAGCCATTAGGGTGTTCTCAACTCCTATTTGATAGTCTGAGGGCCATTGACTGGATGTGATCCTCAGAAACTAGCTGGGCAAGCAGCAGGGGGCATTTTGATTAGAAAGGAGAGAGGGTTGTGAATTCAGGAAATGGTGGATGAAGAAGGCAGAGCTAACTTCACCATTATACTCATGAAAACTGCCACAGGGTGCCAGGTATTTCACTACAGCTTTTGTACTGCTTAATGCTCATGAAACCAAGTAAAGATTTTAATATTCCTCACCCTGGGTTTGAGAAACTGAGTCTGAAATGTTATGTACTTTACTCAGGGTGGTATAATAAGGGCCAGAATTGTGATCTGAATCCAAATCTTAGTCCCAAACCTATGTGCTCCCACCCTCACCCCCATAAGCCATTTCGCCTCACATCTAAATAGTGGGATATCCATTTTCCAGGAGGTTTTAGGATAGACCTGCCTGGAGGCTGGGGACACACTGACAAACACAGATATGTTTGATCATACTGAGCTCTGAGTCTGTAGGTCTCCCTTTCCGGATGATGATGTGGCTTCGCTTGTCGGAAGAAAAATATCCAGACAAAAGGCGGCAGGTGTTCTTTGAAGATAAAGGGCAGAGAGATGGAGAGACCAGGAAGATGGGGAGTTGATATGGCAGGGACACCTCTAAGTGAGGAAGTGTGTTTGAGCAGCAAGAAGAGCTCAGGGTACCCAATGGCCCGGATGAACTCAGGTCGAAGGAAAGCAGTGAGAGCCCATGCAGAAACATGACCACATGCAATGTGGGACATACCGGGGCCTTAATCTCATATCATCATTGGTTTTTCTAGTATTGAATGACAAACCACTCTGACCACCTTTCCTGGATAGTTTAGAATGGGTTCCCCAGCTAAAAGTTCTTATCTTCCTCACTTGGAATTAATCTTTATGATAGATCCCAAATTTTAGCATTCTAGTTCTAATCTTAGCTTTGTTAATTAATAATTCATTTAAATGAAGATCAGAGAGTAAAAGTAAAAATCACCCTATGCTATAACCTAGGATATGAAAAACTGATTCAGACTCAAAGCATCTCTGTTAGAGCCTAAGATTTAACCTCTACATTATGATAGGAGCTACCTAGGGTCAATTTACAGCGGTCGATTACAGGGGTTAGGTCAAATCTCCCCTTTTGCCTTTGGCTTCTCTAGCTTTAAAAGAAAATTAATTAAAAAAAAAAAAAGAAACTTAAAATGGACCTTAGGCTAAAATATAATTTTAAACTATAAAACTTCTAGAGAAAACACATGAGAAAAATCTATGAGACCTTGGGTTAAACAAAGATTCCTTAGATATGGTATCAAAAGCATAATCTATGAAAGAAAACATTGATAAGTTGGACCTTATAAAAATGAAAACTTCTGTTCTTCAATAAACAGTGTTAAAAGAACGAAAAGCTAAGCCACAGGATAGGAAAAAAGTATTTTCAAATCACAAAGGCTTCAAATCCAGAATACATAAGAACCTTCCAACTCAATAATGAGAAAACAAACTGCCCAGTAAAAAATGGGTAAAAGATTGAAAAAAAAAATGACACATTACCAAAAAGCTACACAGATGGCAAACAAGCAAATAAATACTTAACATTATTAGTCACTAAGGAAAAGGCAAACTAAAACCGCAGCTGAGGTAATTGCTACAGAGCTACAGAATAAGTGAAACACAAAAAGGGAGTGAAGATCGACAATTCCAAGTGCCAGCGAGGATGCAGGACGACCAGAACTGAAGCGCATTGCTGTCAGGAGTGCAAACTGATACAGCAATTGTGGGATAGTTTTGCAGCTTTTTGTGAAAGTAAATGTACATGTATCATATGATCCAGCAATCCTATTCTTAGGTGTGACCTAAGATAAATGAAAACCTAACACAAAACTTGGATGTGGAAATTAGGCTTTATTCATAGTCACTTCAAACTTGAAACAAGCCAAACTGGAAACTGGGAAATATATAAACTCTGACGTGTCTGTACTACAGACTGTCAGTCATCATGAAAAGGGGCAAACTGCTGAGGCATGCAACAACACGGGCGCTGTGTTACGAGGAAGAAGTCCCAGTGGAAAAGCTACATGCTGTGGAATTCTAACCACTTGACATTCTGGCAAAGATAAGCCTAGAAGGACAGAAAACACATCAGTGGTTGGTGTGTCTAGCTGGGGAAGGGGTTAACTACAAAGAGGCCCAGGGAAAATAGTGGTTTTATGGAAATATTCACTATCTTGATTGTGGTAGCGGTTACGTGTTGTCAAACTAGCTCGCTATAGCAAAATGTGAATTATACCTCAATCAGAGAAGGGACAAATGAGGAAGGTCCGTAGCAGCAGCATAAAACCAAGTAGGGGTCTGAAGCAAAATGAGGCTGTCACTGCAAGGTAGACGTAGAGGTGACCCGGGTGGTGGCTAAGCCAGCTTTCCCACCACGCATGAGGCAGGCTCCTCATTCTCACCAGGACTTTCTTTTGTCTCACTCCCAGAGTCTTAATATATTTAGGTTGTCGATAAAGGGAATTTGGGAGAAAATGCAGACAGAAGCCAACAACTATTTCAAGGTATTAGCACATCACTACTTGCATTAATGTCTGGCCGTGGAAGGGAGAGCTACAGCTTCCCTGACATTTGCTTTATAGATAGAACTGGAGCTTCTAGAACCTGCATTGGCAACAGGGAGAAATAAATGTCCACAGGCCTAGCCTAATAGATTCCCAATAACTTAAAGCCACAACCTCTAAATGATCCATCTTCCATGCTAAGCGAATGCCATTTCTTGTTCTTCCATAGCTTTGGACTTCTCTGTTTAAAGGACGTTTGATATTCCTTCCTTCCCAGTTACATGTGAGGAAGGGGGCCAAGGAAGGGGATAAATTTCAGTTTTGCTGTTGGGTGAGGTGACCAAGATGAAGAAACAGTTTGCAATCACTGGAAAGGGTGTAGACTCATAGGGAACAGACGGTTAAAATGGCTGGTAAGGGAGAAATGTGTGTGTGGGCTGTGGAGCTGGAGAAGAAAGTTGTCCCACATCTGTGATAACATGGGCTGAGGACCATGGGTTTGTTCCAGTGCTCTGGGGTAAAATTCCTGAGTGTTCCTGCCCAGCAGGTCACTGGGTATCCCTAGGGGAAAAATCGGACTTTCATAGAGGCACCCAAAGTTAGCTGAAAGTTGGGTCCCTGCGCTCCGAAAGCTGAGTTCAAGTGCTGGCCTGCCTACTCCCACATGTGTAACCGCTCTGAGCCCTGCCTGCTTCACTGTTTGGTGGGGACACTGTAGTATTACATTCTGGTGCTGTTGGGGGGTACAGTTTATGAATATTAAAATCCTAGTGCTGTACCAGGCACACAGCCAGGCTCAACAGCCTTTTAAAATATTGTTAAGGCCTAATTTTATCTGGACAGTGTCTATCCCACACATGAAGTGTCAGGCTGCAGAACTACCCACCTGCGTATCCAGATCATGTACACAGCAACCTGTCTGACTTGTGTGCTAAGTTGCTTCAGTTGTGTTTGACTCTTTGCAACCCCATGGACTGTAGCCTGCCAGGCTCCTCTGTCCATGAGAGTTTCCAGGCAAGACTACTGGAGTGGGTTGCCATGCCCTCCTCCAGGGGATCTTCCTGGCCCAGGGACTGAACCGGCATCTCGTGTGTCTCCGGCATTGGCAGGCAAGTTCTTCACCACTAGTGCCACCTCGGAATCCCCAGCAACCAGTCTAACTTACCCCCAACTTCCTTTTCCTGCCTTTTTCCACGTTACTAGCGTGTCTGGGGTCTAACCTATCTGTGTGCATCGGCACTGCCAATATACAGGCTCTCCTCTGGTTTGATGTTTTAGGATCTGGGCAGTGAAAGGAGATGTGGAAAGCTCTAGTCCCTCAAACCTGATTGTCCTAAGAGACTTTTTGAAATGCACAGTTGACTAGTTCCTCAAAGTCCTCTGACAGGTCAGGGTGACTAGGGTACAGAGAGCTGCCCACTGAGATTCTCTCAGAGGCTTCAAGGAGCAGGACATTTAGATGAAAGTTTAAGAAGTACGACTGAAGTGTCCATTTCCCAAGCTCTGTGCCCAGGCACCCTAGGGTACCTGAGTAAACTCACAGAGATGCTGCAGAGTATCTCTATATTTGTAGGCAAATACAATGATGTTCAACATCTATCAGAGACTGTAATCTGATAGCTTGAGGTACTCTGCAGTACCAACGTTTTTCATTCATTCATTTTGCAGTTAGTAGCTAAAAGTTCAAAGTTCAGTCGCTCAGTTGTGTCCGACTCTTTGCAACCCCATGAATCGCAGCACGCCAGGCCTCCCTGTTCATCACCATCTCCCGGACTTCACTCAGACTCACGTCCATCGAGTCTGTGATGCCATCCAGCCATCTCATCCTTGGTCATCCCCTTCTCCTCCTGCCCCGAATCCCTCCCAGCATCACAATCTTTTCCAATGAGTCAACTCTTCACATGAGGTGGTCAAAGTACTGGAGTTTCAGCTTTCTCATCATTCCTTCCAAAGAAATCTCAGGGTTGATCTCCTTCAGAATGGACTGGTTGAATCTCCTTGCAGTCCAAGGGACTCTCAAGGGTCTTCTCCAACACCACAGTTCAAAAGCATCAATTCTTCGGTGCTCAGCCTTCTTCACAGTCCAACTCTCACATCCATACATGACCACAGGAAAAACCATAGTGCTAAGTACTTAGTAAATAGGTTTCTTTTGACCTATGGGTACTGTGAGAAAAGACTTACTAATACGTTAAGGGTGGCATGAATGGAAAAAGTTTGTGAACCTCTGCCACAGAGTATCTTAAAGATGCTGCTATATACATCGATTGAGGGTTGTGCCTGGCCGCATGCCTAGGAAGCTAACATGAGTAATCTAGAGCGCCATGACATCTTAGAGGTGGAAGAGATCTTTCTGATCATCTCGGTTAACACCCTCCTTTTACAAGTAGTCACTCTGAGACCTTGGGGCAACTTGATCAATCCTGTTTTTCTTGCGTGTAGGTCACAGGGGATGGAGTCAGGAAGAGGAGATATGTCTGTGAAGGGGGCAGTGGTGGAGAGCTGTGATCCCTAGGGAAGGAACAGGAAGAGGCCACAGTGACCCAGGAAAACGAAACACCAGTTTCCCCCCTCCACCTCTGAGTGGGTGGGCCACAGATGAAGGAGAGCTAGAGGGCACCCTTAGGGTGCGTAACACAGACACTCACAGACGTTGAGAAATGTGGCAGCAGGCTTCTGGCGTGATGTGGGGGTGATGCGCTGTGTTCCAGCGTCTGGCTCCAAGAGCCTCTTGCCTTGTTCGTTCCTCAAGGGTAGACTGGGACATCCATATCACAAGACATCATCTCTATCTAAATTAAATCTCCCCCAGCCTCAACAAGGCAGGGCCAGGATCTGCCAGGGGAGTGGTTTGGGCTCTGTATTCTTGCGTGCTTAGCATTAAGTCAGCTGGCCTGAGTTGCATCCCTGAGCAGAAGTGTGGGGATCTCTGTTTGAAAAAGGGAGTTTGGCGTGGGGAGGGAAGCAGTGTCTAGCGAGAAAGGCAAAGGCTTCAGAGCCCTGGGGCAGGCTGTGGAGGTCAGGTGTACAGGCGCTGCAATTTACCTAAATGTTAGGAGATGGGCTACCTGTCAGATAATACAAACTCAATTATATCTGAAGGGATTCTAGAGGTCAGCTGAGCTCGGCTGGTTATCTGTTTGCAAGATACAAAGCAACATCCTGATAAATTGCTAATGAAAGGGAGCGATGTAGCACTCTGCCGGGCCACCCAGAGTACACGGAAGAGACACAGTTAGGGAAGATCAGAGCTTAAAGGAGGCAGCCTGGTGTGGTGGAAATCACGCCGGATTAGGACTTGGGCCTTCTTGGCATTCCTGTCCAGTGGCTAATTAGCTATGTGACCTCTAGTAACTCATTTTGCTTTTCTAGACGTCAGCTCCCCATCCACCCACGCACAGGACTGCTCAGAGGCCAGGATGACATAATAAACGCAATCATTTATCAAATGCTTCCTAAGTGCCAAGAGCTGTTTTAAGCATCACACATGCTCTATCTTATTTAACCCTCACCGCCCTGAACTGAGGTAGAGATTAATAGGATCTGTAATCAAAGGTGGGGTTTCCCAGGTGGTGCTAGTGGTAAAGAACATGCCTGCCAGTGCAGGAGATGGAAGAGACGCAGATTCGATCCCTGGTTTGGGAAGATCCCCTAGAGAAGGGCATGACAACCTACTGCAGTATTCTTGCCTAGAGAATCCCATGGACAGAGGAGCCTGGCGGGCTACAGTCCATGGATCACAAAGAGTCGGACCGGACATGACTGAAGCGACTTAGTTGCACAGCACGTGATCAAAGGTATAGACAAGAAGACTGAGGTCCAGTTGGTGAAGCTTGTGTGTTCATCTCTGTGGGTGGATTCTACCTGCCACGCAGGGCTGGGAGCCTTAAATGTTCATACGATTCTGATTTAGCAGAGCCAGGACAGGTTTAACAAGTGCTGGGTTGATGTTGCTGATTCATGAACTTGAGTTTGCAGAATACTTCTCTGAACCCCAGAGGCCCTTTCCACGCCAGAGATGATTAGGTGACAAACATGTATGAGGCGAGATGCTGATGGGAGGGCACCTCAGAGATCAGAGAGAGGCAGATGCAAGCTGTGAGAGCAGAATCCAGGAGTATGTGGGCTCCCAGGCCCAGGCCACAGCCCCAAACTCTCACTTCTGGCACCTGCAAAGTCACGGTGACAACCAACGGCAACTTGTTGGTTGGGTAATTCTGCTCAGGAAGGGAAGGAGGAGGCTGTGTTGTGTGAAGACTGGGTCCTTACCCCCATGATATGCCAGATACCCATGAGATCTGGTACCACTTCATCATTATGCCATCGCACATGTGCACAGTATTCTAGAATTTTCTCTTGCTCTATCTTATTTGATTCTTTCAAAGAGACGTTATAAAATGCAGATGGTGTTCCTTTTTTGTGTATAAGAAAACTGAAGCAGGTAGACATCACATGCCCAGCAACAAAGTTCTCAAGACTCGTAGGTGGTGAGTATGCACTGGAAGCCTGGTCTCCTTTCATTAAATCAAGAGCTCTTTCTGGTGCCCAGGGCTGTTTACTGGTAACCCAGAAGGCACTCAGTACCTTCCTAGGCACAGTGGGACCCACAACAGAAGGATTTGGCTCATTTAATTATCTCAATAACCTTGTGAAATAAGGATTATTGACCCATTTTACAAAAGAAGACAAGGATTAAGTAATGTGCGGGAGACCACATAGTTCAGTAATGGAGACCTGGGATCTGGAGTAGTCTAGCTTCACATACTCTATGCTTTTCCAAATTTCTCTTTGGCTTTTGACAATTTTAATTGTAGGAAAAAAAAAACAAAACCTAAAAGATATAGGTGTGGTGTATGTGACAAAACAAAAATTGAATACTTTGTTAGGATTAAAAAAAAAAAAAACAGGCACTGATACCTACGTGACAAGACAGGAGGTGTTGCCATGGCTTTGCTCACAAATGGCACCAATTTACAAATTTGTGAATACCTGCTGACAGGCGGAAGGTCCAACCCACAGCTCAGCTTTCTTTTTGTCTAATACTGACTACAAGCAATTTTTCTAGTTTCCTGAAACGACTGCACATCTCACCATAAGTGCTGTTACTAGTAGCTGACATTTAGTGAGTACTTACTTGTGTCAACTTTGCTTCAACTTTCTTTCGATTGTATTCTCATTGTGTATCTTCTGTCTCTTATACACATCTAGATGTGTATAAGAGACAGCCTGGGATCCTACCATGGTCTGCCCGCATGGTCCTAGGATAAAGTCCAGAACTTGCCTCTCTTTGCAGCCTCATTTCTGGCCATACTTCCCTTCCCTCTGCTCTTGAGTCCTTGGAACATTTATCCCCTGCCAAACATATACCATTATAGCCTATCTTTGTTGCTGTATGCAATGTGTGTTTCTTATATTGAAGCGTGCTTCATTTTCAAGGTTGTGTTAATTTTTGCTGCACATACACACACACACACACACACACACACACACACACACAGTCCTGTTTCCTAGTCTTTTCGAATCTGTGAAAGTTCCTGAGTGTTTTCTTGTTTTTCATAGCTTTGACATCGTGTCTTAGAGTTTTTGATTGAATATCAGGCACTGTGGATAAAACACAGTAGTGTTAGTTGCTCAGTTGTATCTGACTCTTTGTGACCCGATGGACTTTATCCCACCAAGCTGTCCATGGAATTCTCCAAGCAAGAATATTGGAGTGGATAGCTATTTCATTTCTCCAGGGTAACTTCCCCATCCAGGGACTGAACTCAGATCTCCTGCACTGTAGGCAGATTCTTTACCATCTGAACCACAAAAATATAGTAGAAGCTGGAGTTGATAACGTTTACTTTAGGAACAGAACATCCTCCTTTTCTATCTGGCTTCTGGCTTGTGGTGTTGAGTCAATCTAGTTTGCATTTAGGCTAAATCAGAGCTTGGTTATTAATTTCATTAGATTCAGTCTGTTAGAGTCTTCAAATGATTGAAGGGCAGGATTAGAAACATCCTTACAGTATGGCTTGGTGTCTGAATTCCTGGAGGGTTTGTCTCAGTTATTCCACTCACTAAGCTTCAGAATATTCCACTATTGTGCATTTCAAGACTTTTGCTACTCTCTTGCCCTTACCCCGATACTCTGCATGAGCACTTACTGAAAGCCAGTGGAAATGAGTTAGTGAGTGGATTCAAAATCTTTATTTCTAGGGATCCTATGGATTCTAAACCATCATTTCTATCCAATTTTGAACTTTACAAGTTCATTGAAATTTTAGCTGCTTTCTTCTTACACATGTCTGGGTGGTTTCCTTCTTCCCTACTATTCTATAGTGATGGAAACCATCACGGGTCTCTTCTCTCCTAGGAGGGCTGCGTTACTTTGTGAATCTTAATTCCCTGGATTTTGTGTTCATCTTTCGTGCTTTAGTTGGCTTGAAATTTATGATCTGTAGGTCATCCAGCTTGTTCTTCTTATCAGAGTGATGACAGCATTTTCTCATGATTTTTTACATTTCATGTAGAAGTGGAAGTCAGCTTTTGTTTTTCAAAGTTTCAATGTTTTTTAAGCCACAAAATTACCTAGAATATTTTAACCGGTTCATTGGATGTTTACATTTTTTGGTTGTGTATGCCTCAACTCCTCCATCCATGAATCTAACTCCTACTTTACGTCATTGTTTTCTTCTCAATGGAAAGCTCTTACCCATTTTCTTAGGTCTCAATTTAACCATCTTTCCTTGGAGGGTCCTTTTTTGCCTCCTTACGCTACTGGATACCCACATAGCATCCTGAGCTTTCCTTTGAAGCTCATTGCAAATCTATTTGATATTTGTCTCCCCTACTATAAGCTCCATGGGTCAGATATTGTGCCTATTACTCGCCACTAAATCTCCAGTACCAGTGATGGCACATAGTAGGGATTTAAATAACCATTGCACAAATTAATGAACTGATAAGTATATGGACAGGCAGATAGCTTAAAGATCGAGTGAGTGATAGGAACTATGAGATCTGTATTTCATGGCTGCAGGCCAGTATATTGGGCTCATTTCAGTTTGGTGGCTATCTGGGCAAAGGCAAGGAAAATTCTTGAGAGTCCCTTGGATGCAAGGAGATCCAGTCACTCCTACAGAAAATCAGTCCTGAATATTCATTGGAAGGATTGATGTTGTAGCTGAAACTCTAATACTTTGGCCGTGTGAGCCAACTCATTAGAAAAGACCCTGATCTGGGGAAGATTGAAGGCAGAAGGAGAAGGGGACAACAGAGTATGAGGTGGTTGGATGGCATCACTGACACGATGGACATGAGTTTGAGTAGGCTCTGGGAGTTGGTGATGGACAGGGAAGCCTGATGTGTTGCAGTCCACGGGGTTGCAAAGAGTCGGACACAACTGAGCGACTGAACTGAACTGAAGGAACAAAAAGATGAATAAGATTTAATTCCTTTCAGTCATGCTAAGAAAAGCAAGGGGTTAAACAAAAGACAGCAAGATACATGGCTTCCTTTTGGGAAACTGGCATATTTCATTTTCCCATAGGTTGCAGCCCAGAACCATGTCCCCACAGTTAAAGGTTCTTCCCAACAGCCTGCCCTGTGTCCCTTCAGGATATAAGGGAAAAGGAAGATGAGGTCCTAAGAGAAGGTACTTAGAGGGTAGCAAAGCTTCCAAAGCCCTAGGTAATTCCCATGATATCTGGCACCTAAAAATCTTGGACTAGCAGCCTCTATACCACTTGAAAACTTGTTGGAGGTACAAATTCTCAAACCTACCAAGTCAAGCAGATGGGGCCCAACTAGTGCTGAAGCTGGCCAATATAAGCTCTGGAGAGCATATTGTGCATCTCTTCCCGATTTCAAGGTAGCTCAAAACTGACTATCATGGGGATATTTACATCACAGAAATGGGCATTTGTAAATCACATCTTTTCCTCCAAAAGGAGCAGGTTGTTAACCATTTACAAGGATGCCATGGAACCAGAAATCCACTGAAGGATTCTGAGTCCTTCTTGGTTGTCCCCAATGCTTAAAGACATCCAAAATTCAGGTTTGTGCACATTTCATGAACCTGAGCATGGATGGCACCAGGGACTGTTTGTCCCTGGTTGTGAAAAGAGTATCAGCAAGGGAACAACTGTTCTTCCTCCAGGGATCTCACACCTCCCACCTTCTGTAGAGCATGGAGACAGAGGGTGACAATGACTCTAGAATTGCTATTTTGGTCCTCACACCTAGCATTGTTGAAAAGATGCCTGATTTGCAAACAAAGATTTCAGAGCTGTGAATCTTGGCAAGCTAAAAACAGCCCTGTTCTGACTACAGAGAAAATTCAGGTGTTTTTTT
>SJYX01013104.1:88645-103623 GCA_006410675.1 Oreotragus oreotragus | reverse complement strand
GGAGTTTGATCAAACTCATGTCCATTGAGTCGGTGATGCCATCCAACCACCTCATCCTCTGTCATCCCCTTCTCCTCCTGCCCTCAACCTTTCCCAGCATCAGGGTCTTTTCCAATGAGTTGGCTGTTTGCATCAGTGGCCCCTCCTTAGCACTTTAAGTGGCCGTTGGGAAGAGAGCCACCTTCTAGAACTTTGCCCCTCTGCTGTCTCTCCTTCTCTATTCTTTTTGCGTCTCTGTTCTTAACCTCATCCCTCCACACCTCACTGTTGTGATGTCCTTATTTTCTTTCTCTGTTATGTTGAGCGATCAATCTTAGCTCCAATTCCTAGCTCAAGCACCAGCATCCTATGACAGTCAATGAAACAGTATATATTCCACATAGCATGATATATCCTCTTAAAGGAAGTAGTCAAGTTTATAATTTCATAATCTTCTTTCATTATAAAAGAAACAGATTTCTATATGGCATAAGAGATTGGATTATATGACTCCTAAGACTTTTTCAACTCTGAGGGCTGTAGAGAGACGTAAAGACATAGTGAGAAAAGAGAGAGTTGAGAAGAAAACCAATATTTTCTGCATGTCTGTTACGTATTTCATGAAAATAATTATAGTAACATTCATGAATATTTATGAAATGTTTATTTTCTAGGCATTCTTAGTATTTGCATGAATTACATTTTAATCTTACCTATGAGATAGATTCTGTTAAAATCCCATTTTATAGATGAGGAAACTGAGGATTGGGAAGGTCAGATCCATTGCTCAAAGCCATCAGGCTGGTAGCTAGTAGGTTGTGGAGAAAACACTGAACTCTGGATAGTCTGACTCAAGAACTTCAGTGTTTAATCACTGCACAAAATACCAAGCATGCTTCATATGCTCTTCCACAATTATTACCGGGCTGTCAGGTAGGTATTTGTGCTGCCTCGTTTTGCAACTGAAAATGCTCAGCAATTGGAAAACTTGTTTGCCCTTGGTCATATATCTAGTTAGTGGCAGGGAGCCGGGATGAGACCAGTTTTGTGTTAGTCCTGAGGTTCTGCTCTTCCCATGGTACCCTGGGCACTCTAGCTAGGTGGTGCTTAGGTAACAAGTGGTGACAATGCCTGGCCAGGAAGAAAAGCAGTTCACCCAGAAATTGTGCCACAGAGTGCAAGGAGCAGAGATTCTGGGCTAGAACCCCCATCGGGAGCCTCCCTATCCCTGCGATTATAATTCCCCTCAAAGCAGCAGCTCCATCCTTCATCTCAGAGCTGTCCGGCAGCTCTCACTCCCCGTCACTCTCTGGGGACAGATCATTGACCCACGGCAGCTTTGGACAGCAAGGTGCAGGAAACACAGGAGCATTGAACTCAGTCGATAGCAGACATGTTCAGGCTAATGTCACCCTGAACGAGATCAGCAACTGTGGAGTCAGTGGCTGAGTCTGCAGAGATGGTAGGTGGAGAAACAGATGTACCTTGACTGGAGTCAGCACAACATCTGGTAAACCTGGCCCATTGCTTGATAATTAATCTTGGTGTTGAATCTAATGACACGATGGGATGGAGAAATTGGGCGATTTGATTGGACACATTTTGATAGTTTAATTTTCAATAACACATGGTCCGAGCTTGTTCACATAATTACTAAATAGATTAATATGCCAATATCTCTGACCAGCTGGAAGGGAAAGATTTAGGCCTTCAAAGATCTTTGACGGGCCTTTAAATTAAAGTTGATGGTCTGGAGAGAATGGGAGTGCAGGCCTCCTGGGGATATGCAGTCAAATCAGAGCCAGTGATGAAGGCCTTGGAAACAGTGATTTTATCATTACTCTTAAAAATAAACCCCTGGCTGCCTGCAGAATGTCAATTTGTCTTCAGGCACACTGTACTGTGAGTTACAGGACAATTGGGAAACCTGTCTTCCTTTCCTGAGGTGTTTGAATTCACTGCAACTATGTTCATGATAGAGGTCAAGAAAAACCACACACGTGAATCAACAAGGGCCACAGAGCCTGATGTGGTGCCAATTGTCCCCTGAGCCTTGTGGCCTCTTCTTTCAGGATGACTGTTTCAGGACACAATCCAGTTGCAGTGTCTACAGGAACAGAAAGGAGAAAGCTAAGTGTCTCCACATCTATAATCTTCAGCGTGTGATCAGTTGCACACAGGAGTCAGGAAGGTGATTATTATTTTCTTCGTGGAAAGAAGAGGTCACATGTTCGTCTCTGAAGGGGTGAGGACCAGACCAATGTGGGTTCAGTGAGACAGAAAAGCACAAAAGAGGCCTGTGCAGCGAGGTGGCCTCTGTGTACAATCCAGAAGGATTACTTAATTATGATAAGCGTCAGTTTTCTTGTCTATAAAATAGGATATTTACAGTGACTGCATCATAGGTCGGGGAAGGCAATGGCACCCCACCCCAGTACTCTTGCCTGGAAAATCCAATGGACGGAGTAGCCTGGTGGGCTGCAGTCCATGGGGTCGCTAACAGTCGGACAGACTGAGCGACTTCACTTTCACTTTTCTCTTTCATGCATTGGAGAAGGAAATGGCAACCCACTCCAGTGTTCTTGCCTGGAGAATCCCAGGGATGGGGGAGCCTGGTGGGCTGCCGTCTATGGGGTCACACAGAGTCGGACACGACTGAAGTGACTTAGCAGCAGCAGCAGCATCATAGGTAAGAGACATAACATACTTAGTAACAGCGAGGGATGCACCATTCCCTTCTCCAGGGCATCGTCCCAACCCACAGATCGAACCCAGGTCTCCTGCATTGCAGGCGGATTCTTAGCCAGCTGAACTACCAGGGAAGCTCAAGGGACACACAGCAAAGTTTAGTAAGTTTTAAGCAGGGTAAAGAGACACGATCCAGGAGACCTGTGGACTATTTTGGGTTGGGGCAAGGGGAAGGTAGTCGGGGTGATGCAATTTTGGGGGAGGTAAAGTGGTGATGGTAGGTGTGTGTTTGTGTACAGGGATTTATCTCAGAGAGGGTTGGGAGAATTTTGCTTGTTTTCCCTTGTTTGGGGTTGTGTAATTGACCCTCAAGTCCCTTCAACTTGAGCTGAAGCATCTGCTCATTGAGTTCTGGTCCATGGATATGACGAAGGTAAGGAGGGATGAGGACTCTTTGAGAATGGGGCTGGGTCTTGTTCCTGTCAACAACGAAGAGGACATACCCTGATAACAGCGGCTTTGGTTGCATGAATGAAACTTTCTAGTTGTCTCACTCCCTGGTGACTCAGACGGTAAAGAATCTGCCTGCAATGTGGGAGACCTGGGTTCGATTCCTGAGTTTGGAAGATCCCCTGGGGGAGGGCATGGCAACCCATTCTTGCCTGGGGAATCCCATGGACAAAGGAGTCTGGTGGGCTACAGTCCATGGGGTTGCAAAGAGTCAGACTCAACTGAACAACTAAGCACAGGACAGCACTCACCCCCTGGCTCTATTCCCTTTCCTTTTCATTGAAAGGAGGAACCAGCCTCAGCCACTGCCTGATGAATGAGCATCCATTGTTTAGACAAATAGTCTGACATCACTATCGGGCATGAGCTACAGGCTTAGACTCTCCCTACCTCCCTGCAGCCTGAGCATGAATACCCCAGCACCAAGGAAGAAGGGTCTCGCTTTGGGTATGGCACCAAAGCTGGATGGCACTTCCTTGAATCAGAGTTCAGAGTGAGGATGCCCCAGAGCACTGTGGCCTTCCTGGGGGTCCATGAGAAAGGGAGGAAACAGTCCTCTCCATCGACGTCAAGCTGTCAGTAGAAGGTAGGTCTGGTTTCCTTCCTGCCCTTTTCCTCTTGGCCCTCTGGCTAGAACCACTCAGCACTCAGAGAGTTGTGGACGCTTGAAAGAGCTTTCAGAAGAAAATGACAAAAAAGTGGAAACAAAATTAGAGGCAGCATGATGCTACTGCAGAGAAAGATACTCGCTACACCATCCACTCCTGCCTGTAGCCTCCCTGCACCCCTCCCACTGGCCTCCCCTCTTCTCCACTTTCTCACATGTGCTTTGGAAATCAGGGACTGTCATCAAGGCCATTAGCGATGTCTATTCTGGAGATGTATAGTACAAAGCTTAGACCTGGTATTTACCGCTGACTGACAGGGGAAACGTTTTAGCTGTTGCTGGGTGCAGGCGTGACAGAGAGGCTGGGGAAAGTCTGCTCCTGATCTTCCATTTGTTAATTTAAAAAAAAAAAATGTTTTAAGTGAATTTGGTGCTTGGAGAAAGGGGTGTGATTGGCAGCCCCTGGTGGGGGGGTCCCCTATAGAGATGCTGCTAAAGTGGGGCTGCCTCTTGAGAACCACTTATTGTCTGCCAAGCCTTTCGTTTCTGCATCACCTGTTCAAGCCCTCGACAGTCGTATAATAATAATAACAGTAATGATTGGGAGGGTGATTGCCCTTGTATCTGCCTCTGAGGAGGTCAGGCTGTACCGGTTAGCTACCCCTGGGGGAAGGATTTATTTTGTGAATTTTAATCTGTCTATGAGAACAGGGTAAAGTCATTTTCTTCTCCTGGCAGGAAATTCACTTCAACAAATATTTATTGATTTATTGAGCACCTACTATGTGAGAGGCTGTCCCCCATGCTAAGTCAATGGAGAAGTCAAGTGAAGCTGCAGAGATGTGATTCAAAGCCTAGGAAGTCTGTGGGGAGCTGCAGTATGGGGTAGTGCTAAGACTTTGGAGTCAAGAGCGCCCTGGATCTGAATCGCAGCTTTGCCACTTCCCAGCTGTGTGCCGTAGTGCATGTTACTGTCTCTAAGCCTCAGGCTCCTTGACTAGGAAGTGAGCACAGTGACAGCTCCTTGGTAGAGCTAATATATATTAAGCATCTGCAAAGAGTCATGATTCAGTAAATGTAGTGCTGGTATCATGTATGTCACATGCCAGGTACCAACTCACCCCAGAAAAGTCAGCCAGAAATCCAGCCTTTGGCACGAAGACGTGTCCCTGTCCGGCAGCTTTTGGGGGCTCTGAGTGCTGCCGCCGCACATGCGGGTGACTGACCCTGTCCCTGAGTCCACCTCCACTGCTCCATGAAATATTCAGAGTCGACGTGATCCGCCGACAGAGTCATTAGCTCTGCCGCACGTTCCTCTTGCCACAGCGAGGCAGTGACTCATTAATATTTATTCATCTTGATTTGCTTTGTTTTTCTTTTTTAAAAAAAAAACCCATTTCAGGATTTATGGGATCATTTTGTACAATGCATAACTCACTCTCCCTCGCAGCCTACATTGCCCCGAGCTCAATCTTGCCAGGGGTGCAGCGGGTCAGCCTTATTACGGGGTCTCTGTTTAATCAAATTCCTGCACAAAGGCATTTAAGAAAGGCTTTGGCCCCTTGGCATCGTGAGCCTCCGTGTTCTTTAGCTGTTTCTATCCCCGTATTCTCCCAAAGCTTTTTTCCAGGGCGCCAGAGGCCCTGACCCAGGGCCTCAGTGAATCCTTTACTCACAGAAGACACGTGTAGCCTCCTTCGGCCCTTCTCGGAACTGAAGGCAGTTGTGCCAGAAATAGACCTGCAAGGGACCAGTTCCTGTCTCACGTTGTGTGCAAATAGCATCCACGACCCAGATGGGCAACTGGTCTCTAAAGCCCTGAGACGATAGCGCTTTCCTCCCTTTTTTAGGCGGCGAAAGCTCCAGTGCTCCGTATTGGAGCTGAGCCTTCCCCGGGGGCCAGGCCAACCCCCAGGGGTGTAAGAGGTTTGCCTTTCGCGGGTGGGGGGTGGGGGGCTTGTCAGAGGGCCCGCGCGTTCAGACCTAGCGGAGCCGCTTTCTTCCCCCAGCGCTGCCTCCCGGCGCTTGATGCTGCCACGCGGGCGGCGGCGAGCCTGGCTGCGACGTCCTGTGCTGCATCTTAAGCCAGATGAAAAGAGTCGGATGTGGGGATGCGGGAGCACAGCCAGCATCGACTGGACGCGTGATTTTCACCCCGACGCGTGCGCGTCCCTGGGCGCTGGCGTGTGCTGTAGCAGCAGCACCGACTGGGGAACACGACACTGAAGTCTGTCGGCCCCTAACAACGATCGAAGAGGGGTGTTTCTATAGCAATTATGGGGCGGGTACGGCTGCCGAAGATAAAACCCGAAAATGTGCCCCCTGACACGTGACTGCTTTATCCTCTGCTTTCAGATAGGAAAGGGAGACAGTCTGCTGTCTTATGCAGGTGTTTTGTTTTGTTTTGTTTTTTAAAGAGAGGCAAACTGATAGACATGCAGAGACAGACACAAGGAGACCCAGAAGGAGACTCGAAGTTCAGGAAGAGGAAAGGACGACAAACCGGCAACCATCCAGAGGCTGAAGGAGCGCTTCTTTTTCCTTTTTAAAATTTACTTGTTGCAGGGAGTTTGCAGCCTCGCACTCCACTGGCAGTTCCGCTTTACTGGAGGATGGGGTGGGAGGTGTGTCTGGCTGTAGACGGATCAGTGTCTCCTGGCACGCTTGGCCTTCTTCTGTAACCAATAAAGTCAAAGAAGTGGTCAAAAAGCGATCCCAAAGGCTGGTGCAGCTGAGGGCGGTGCTCAGAACGGTCGCCCAGGATGAAGCCTGTGATGGGGTGGGAGGTGTGTCTGGCTGTAGACGGATCAGTGTCTCCTGGCACGCTTGGCCTTCTTCTGTAACCAATAAAGTCAAAGAAGTGGTCAAAAAGCGATCCCAAAGGCTGGTGCAGCTGAGGGCGGTGCTCAGAACGGTCGCCCAGGATGAAGCCTGGAAAGGGAGTGAGATGGGAACCAGGTGAAGACGGAAGCAGGGCTGCTTCTCATCCTGGCTGGTACTCTGAGAGCTGGCTGGCCCACAGGAGGGGGATCCCCGTTTCCTTTTAAATAATCCATATTCCATCAACAAATTCTGATGAAGATTTCCCATTCTGTGCTAAGGACCCTGGGAGCATCACGGAAGTGCGATGTGTATTTCTTACCTTTAGAGGATTTTCAAGCTCCTAGCGATATCAATACACTGCTGCTGCTGCTGCTGCTGCCGCTAAGTCACTTCAGTCGTGTCCGACTCTGTGCGACCCCATAGACGGCAGCCCACCAGGCTCCCCCGTCCCTGGGATTCTCCAGTCAAGAACACTGGAGTGGGTTGCCATTTCCTGCTCCAATGCATGAAAGTGAAAAGTGAAAGTGAAGTCTCTCAGTCGTGTCCAACTCTTAGTGACCCCATGGACTGCAGCCCACCAGGCTCCTCTGTCCATAGGATTTCCCAGGCAAGAGTACTGGAGTGGGTTGCCGTTGCCTTCTCCGATCAATATACTAAAGAGTCTCTAAATGGGCTTCCCTGGTAGCTCAACTGGTACAGAATCTGCCTGCAATGAAGGAGACCCCGGTTCTATTCTGGGTTGGGAAGATTCTATGGAGAAGGGAGAGGCTACCCACTCCAGTACTCTTGGGTTTCTTTGGTGGCTGAAATGGTAAAGAATCCTCCTGCAATGTGGGAGACCTGGGTTCAATCACTGAGTGGGAAGATGCCATGGAGAAGGGCACGGCAGCCCACCCCAGTATTCTTGCCTGGAGAATCCCCATGGACAGAGGGGCCTGGTGGGCTATAGTCCATGGGGTAACAAAGAGTCAGACATGACTGAGCGGCTAAGCACACACACACACAAATAAGATTACAGGTGGGTAAGAGCTGAGAGGAGCAGAAGATGGAGAAGATTGGAATGCCCAAGCAAGTTTTTGAGGAGAGAGGGGGCTTGATTTGGGCCTCGATGGGTAGACAGATCTAAGGGAAGGAAACACTGCAAAGGAGAGTCCCGCATGTACTGAAGCACCAAGGCAGAAACGACAGGAGAGTCCGTGGGGCAGGAAGCCTGCGCTGCCTGGAGGAGGGGGGGTGGTTGCAGAGTATATAACTGTGGAGGGAGATGATGACAGGCAATCGGTGGCATAGAGAGACATTTCCTGAGCGCTTTCTGAGATCTCTAGCCAGGCAAGGGGCACAGTGAGGGGGAAGATGGATTCCATGTTGGAGTAATCGCGAATGCTCTTTCTGAGAGTCCCATCGGCGCTACGAAAAGCCCTGCAATAAAGAAATCCTCTCATTGAAGCTAATCTAGAAGTTTTTTGACACATACGTCTTCGCAGATAGGCTTTTTTTTTTTCTTCTTAATATCCATTAGTAAACTTTGAAACTAGTTTTCCAAGAACTAGTTTTCTTCTCACCCCCTGGGAGACACCAACACAGAGAGCCAACATCTTGGGCTTTGGGGTCAGATAAGTTCTGTTCCCAACTTGGTACTTGTTAGCTTGGTGACAAGGGTCAAATCGCATCATCAGTCTATCCCCTTCAGTGGAGGATTGTGAAAATAAAGCACAGAGGGTGAGAGGGGCAGACACAGTCTTACTAGAGTCAGTGCTGAATAAGGGTTCGCTGCGCCGGGGTCACCGTGGACTTCACAAGCAGGCGGAGTGACTTTTGCTTGAAGTAGTAGGAAATGGGGGTGACCCCAAACGAAGCCACCTAATGACAGCAGAGCTGACGGACGCATCTGGGCAGAGGGGCAGTATGGATTAGCAGGGAAATGCGGGAGAGCTTAGGAAGGCTAGCGCCCAGCCTGCTGCTCCTGCTGCTGAGTCGCTTCGGTCATGTCTGACTCTGTGCAACCCCATAGACGGCAGCCCACCAGGCTGCCCCATCCCTGGGATTCTCCAGGCAAGAACACTGGAGTGGGTTGCCATTTCCTCCTCCAATGCATGAAAGTGAAAAGTGAAAGTAAAGTCCCTCAGTTGTGTCTGATTCTTCAAGACCCCATGGACTGCAGCCTACCAGGCTCCTCCGTCCATGGGATTTTCTAGGCAAGAGTACTGGAATGGGGTGCCATTGCCTTCTCTGAGCACCCAGCCTAGGGAATATCAAAGCATCCCCTTTCCTTGCAGCCCATCCACGCTTTCTCAGGGTCCCAGCTGAGAAGACTAGCTGGGGACTCACTGCCACAGGCAGAAGCTGTAGGACCCAGTCACACTTATGCTCTGACCTCACCAAAGTGAAGGTAGGAGGGGCCGGGGACCTGGGTCCACCTCCCCGTCCCCAGAAGTCCAGGCAATTGTGCAGCAGCTGTGCCTCCTCTCCCGTGACTCTGACCTGATGAGGGCCTGGCTTCCCAGGGGCTGGTGCCTTGAGATCCAGCACAGATGATGGATGCTGTCTCGCTCTCACACGCTCTGGCACGTCATCAACACAGGGAGCGATTGACAGGGACTAAAGGGCAGGCAGGTCTGCCTATCTTGCCATGCCCTACCATGCCTCGTGGCCCCCGTTCCCTTCCTCTCTTGCCTCCAGCAACCCCATTCATGAGGCTGCAGCCCAGCTCACCCAACCATGTGCTCACAGGCACTTGACCGACACAGAGACGACATAGAGATGGCGCGCGTCCCTTTTATCTGGGACTCCTGCGTTCTTTTTCTCGCTCTCTCCTTTTATCTTACTGACTTTTAAATGCGAAAGCAACAGACGTTTACTGAACACTTGCTTGAGATCCGTCACCCTGCTCTGTGTTTCATTGTATTTATTTAGCAAACACTCATGTAACATTTACAATATGCCACAAACTATTCTAAATAATTTCCAAATATTAACTCAGTCAAACATACAATCAAAGGAAAGAAAGTAATGAAAGTGAAAGTTGCTCAGTCGCTGACCCCGTGGACTATGCAGTCCATGGAATTCTCCAGGCCAGAATACTGGAGTGGGTAGCTGTTCCCTTCTCCAGGGGATCTTCCCAGCCTCCCAACCTTGGAATGGAAGCCAGGTCTCCCGCATTGCAGGTGGATTCCTTACCAGCTGAGCCACCAGGGAAGCCCAAGGAAGCTTAGCAGAGGATGCAACACTCAAGGTATTACTCCTACTACTCTTATTTATTTTTTTTAGCTAAGGAAACTGAGGTGCAGAGAGGTCACCTAACTTGCCCAATTGTCACTCAGCAGTTAAGTAGAGAGTCTATCCCAGGGACCTAGTTTTGCAGCCTATACTTTTTAGCCATTCTGTTTTCTTGTATCCTTTGCAACTTAGCACATGAATTTTTATAATTAGCAAAACTGAGCCTCAGCAAAATGGCAGCCCGCTTGAGGTCACACAGCAGTGAATCATACATTTGATCTCAGGTCTGTCTACTCCAGGTCCAGAGGCTGTCTTCTCCACAGCCCCCTTCTCTTGCAGTCCTGCATCTGAGAGGCCTACTGTGTGTGGTGAGGCTGGTGCGGGGGCGGGGAGGTGTGTGGGCCCCAGAAAGGACCGTTTCCAGAAGAGAAGCACACTCTCAAGCTAGGGGTAAGGTGTGAGATGGGGCCATCAAGACAGAGGCCCATGGGGGAAAGGCAGGGCCGGGAGCTCTGGGTGGTGTGAGCGCTCCCGATGGCACTGACAACTGGCATGGTTCTTGTCTGGACGGCTCTCACCACCCTGCTGGACAGGTAGGGTGGACAAGCCTGGAACCCCAAGGAGGGATGGGGAGGCCTGTTCTGTGCTCAGACTGGAATACGCTTGAGTTTCCTGGCTCTGTGACATGCAGGTCTGATTCAGTCGGTCAGGAGTGGGGCCTGAGGTTTTGCATCTCCAACAAGCTTACAGATGCTGTGGGCACTGCTGATGCCAGGACCACACTGCCCATCGACTTGTCCCAGGGGCGCACAGCCTGTGGTTTCAGGCCCGTTTCTGTGGAAGGCCAGCGGCTGCAGTTTACAGAGGTCTTGATGGATGCTACCTTTTGCCAGTTCTGGGAGAGGAGGGAGGAAGCAGAGGGATAGGGTCTCTGAAGAAGCAAAGCCTTCGTTCTGCCAATTTTCTTGGACACCTTTGCCCTTCT
This sequence comes from Oreotragus oreotragus, assembly GCA_006410675.1. Lineage (NCBI taxonomy): Eukaryota > Metazoa > Chordata > Mammalia > Artiodactyla > Bovidae > Oreotragus > Oreotragus oreotragus. The sequence goes on along the minus strand of SJYX01013104.1, from coordinate 92,815 downwards.
GCTCCGTTCAAAGCCTCAATCCCTTGCAAAGCTAGCCTGAGACACCCGCCCTCCTCCAAGCCCTTTCTGACCTGGTCAAGCCCCCAAGCATCTCTCCATAGCAACACTGTGCTTTTTAATCTCTTGTCATCTCCCTTTGCTCCAAATTGCCTTAGATTGTTTCTGTAATGGCCTTATATGCATATTTCCTCTCTCCTCAGCCAGACTTCATGAGCTTCCTGTTTCTCTGTCCTCAGGTCAAGTACCTTGCCGGAACCTAGGATGTGCTCCAAAATGTTAAATAAATGAATTAACCTAATGAAGTGAATCGTCTTTCAAAACTTCAGTTTCTAATGAGGCTCCCTCAGAGGAATGTTTAGCAATCCCTTCAAGTGTTAGGTAAATAATTTTAATCTGTTCACATTTCCGAGGTCTTTCCCAACGGTCTGTGTTTGAGGGTGGGGGAAGAAAGCAGAGAGGGCTGGCTGGAGAAACTTCACAGGGCACAGAGGCAGCCAAAGAAGCCTGTGAATTGGCTCACTTATTCAAGAGGATGCAAGGTCTGAATCCTGCAGCTGGGAAGTGATCCTTGGCCAGGCCCACAGCTGACAGCTCCCCTTCTCCTTGACGTTTCATAGGTCATATTTCAGCCTTAGTAAATTCCATAATCTCCTGCTCAGATTGCCTTTATATGCCAAGACTGTGATCACAGATTCCCAAGAGGGTTTATCATAGGTCTGAATCCTGCAGCTGGGAAGTGATCCTTGGCCAGGCCCACAGCTGACAGCTCCCCTTCTCCTTGACGTTTCATAGGTCATATTTCAGCCTTAGTAAATTCCATAATCTCCTGCTCAGATTGCCTTTATATGCCAAGACTGTGATCACAGATTCCCAAGAGGGTTTATCAGAGCCAGGAAAATGTGCCCCTCTCTCCTCTGAGGGAGAGATTTCCTAGGGGGAATATTGGGCGCCCTAATAAGCTTTCTTGCTGTCTAATCAGCCACCCGAGGCAAACCCTAGCAGCCCTGTGCTCCAGGTAGCAAGTGATAGATGCCGGCCCTGGAGCCCAGCTCTGCAAAGCCAGAGCTGTGAATGTAAAGCCCTGTTTTCTTGCTTTTCCTGGGTGGTGTCTTTCCAGGACTCCCAGGGACTGAGGTGGCTCTGTACCCTCAGGGAGTCTCAGACCTCATAAGTATTATTTTCTCTTCAAAGACTACCCATCTGGGGACCAACCACACTCGAAATTCTTCCTCTGTTCCCCAGCCTGACCTTCCTTCTTTCCCTGTTGTCTCTTCTCTTTCCCTAAGAGCAGAAATGGGGGCATAAGTCAGTAAGAATGTTGGACGTTCTTCATGTTTGTCAGACTTTCAACTTCTGTTTTGGCCAAGGGGTCTGTCCGTGCTGCGATGGACACTGAGAAAATCTGGAGTCTCATTAGTGAAGGCGTTTGGGGAGCAGTTGCTCCTTCCTGGGGTGATATCTCTTTGCAAGAAATGCTCAAGACCCTGTTCTAAAGCACAGAGCGAGTGAGTGAGTGAAGTTGCTCAGTCGTGGCTGACTTTTTGAGACCCTATGGATGGTGGCTACCGGGCTCCTCCATCCATGGGGTTTTCCAGGCAAGAGGACCGGAGTGGATTGCCATTGCCTTCTCCACTAAAGCACAGAAGTTGGGGCTAAAGAATACACTGCCTGCCCTTGACCTTCCTTCTCACCTCAAGGACTCCAACAGCACTCCCCCGAGCCCTGCAGTCAGCCTGCCTCCCCACTGTCAACCCCTGGTAAATCCCTCTTTTGCAGGTACTTCTGAGCTCATGGATCGCTTTTGAATAGCTTCCTTGTGTTCATCTCCTTCCAGATTTCCAGCGTGATGAAGGCTCAGATGAAGAGTTCCAAGAACAGATGGGAGGCTGTCATTACACGTTACTGATACACAGAGCTGCTTCAGCCTCACGCATGCCAGCGTGCTCAACCACACTCGTAATTCTTCCTCTGTTCCACAGCCCGAGCCAGGAGCTCAGCCAGTTTTGGCAAGATTTGAAAGTGAGAGCTTTCTAGGGGCATTTATATAAAACATGCTAGGATTGATGATGAGCTAGGATTGATGGGAACAAAACCTTTCTCTTTCTATGAGAGGAGAAAATACTGTTAATCCAATTCCCTTGTGAGAACTGAAATCAGAGAAGGCAAAAATTTGCTTGCCCAACTTGGGTGCCATTGTGATTGGGTTATGCGGGAGTCTTCTGGAGAGAGGATTCTTTGTCTGGTGCAAGAGCACTCTGATGGCTACAGGATGTCCTTGGTAAAGAATGTTCTAGCAGCCCCATAAGATCATGTCTCAGTAAGGATGGAAGAGCCACAGGGATCTCCCATTTCAACTTTCTGTAACTGACAGAGGAACATGCACATTGGGCAGAGGTGAGAAACGGCTAGTGAGTGGCTCAATAGTGGAGAAAGAACTGAAGTCAGGTTTAGGTCGCTGCTTTTTCAGGAAAAGACAAAGACCCAAGGTTGGAGAGGAAGGATTATTTTTTCATTTTTCCTACCAGATGGAGAGTGGTTTCTTTGCAAAATTTTATAGAAAGGCCCAGAATTTTGCTTTATGCACAGAACCAGGACCCAGGGAGAAGGATCAGTGACCGCACAGAGACTAAACCAGACCTGCCTGTGACTGTTTGAGGATCTCCCAGAGGCGTGGGTCAGCAGTGGCCTGTCACAGGGACAGGGATGTTGGCAGCAGCAGTCCTGGGAGGTGCATGCTGGCCTAAATCCTCTTGGAGCTTGCTATTAGCCCTACCAAAGGGCCTATAGATTCTAGGACTGGTTGTCTCAGGTCAAACAACTAACAGGGAGGGATCATAGCTCCACTTATCAGCAGACAATTGGACTAAAGATTTACTGAGCATGGCCCTGCCCACCAGAGCAAGACATGATTTTCCCCATAGCCAGTTACTCTCAAGCGACTTGTACAAGAAGCTTTTACAAGTCTCATCTGCCAAGGTCCAGCCCCGGTGGATCCAGGGTGATTCGAAGGTGGGGACGGAGTCGGCGTCCTTGGAAAAATACATATTTAATTACAGATATATAGAGAGATTAGAAACAGATAGTGTAGTAGGAAAATTAGTGGAGAAAAAGAGGCTGAATAACTTGGTTTACATGGAATAGCATCCATGCTCCAGATGGGAATTCAGCCAGAAGAATGGGGAGCAAGAAAAAACGACATGAGGGAATCAGTCTTTCCAGAAACTGATTGCATTTTTTTATTTTTAGGTTTGCTTATATACCTTTTGTTACACATAGGGATGAATACAGAGTCATGTGGGGGTCAGCAGTCCTGACCTTTATCAAAATCAGTTGCTTTACATAAAAAAATTTCTTAGAGGTTTTACATCATCTTCTGGCCATGAGGTCTGCTGACATTTTATGATCCTTTCTTTCTGATAACCAAAAAACTTATTTTTTTCCAAGGGTCTTTTTTCTTAAACCAGGTACCACCCTCCAAATAAAGTTGCATTCCTATAGGGTGAGGGTGTAGTGAGTTACAATCAAGAAAGGAATTTATTTAACCCAAGGTTAACATGATTAATCTTAAAGGTTAATACTTATTTCTCCTATATGCTAGTTATATTCATTATAAAAGCAGGGAATATGGAGATTTAGCAGCAAACATCAGCCCAACAAATGAAAATCCTTTCACCAAGTTCCCCTTAAGATATATTTAGTCTTAAGGTAGTGAATCCCATGGGCAGAGGAGCCTGGTGGGCTGCAGTCCATGGGGTCGCTAAGAGTCAGACAGGACTGAGCAACTTCACTTTCACTTTTCACTTTCATGCATTGGAGAAGGAAATGGCAACCCACTACAGTGTTCTTGCCTGGAGAGTCCCAGGGATGGGGGAGCCTGTTGGGCTGCCGTCTATGGGGTCGCACACAGTCAGACATGACTGAAGTGACTTAACAGTAACAAGGTAGTGATAAAGTTACATTTTTATATAGCAAGGACACAATGATTTACAACAAAGTACAGTGATCTATAACAAAAGAGAAAATTAGTTAACTCAAAAAGTCTAGTATTGCTAACCTTAAAAACTACTATATTTCCTTTTCTATATTCCAAATACATTGATTAATATATTCCCAGGTGCTTAAGGATATGGAGGCCTGGCGGCAATCATTGACTCAACAATGAGAAAAGCC
>SJYX01013104.1:76987-88533 GCA_006410675.1 Oreotragus oreotragus | reverse complement strand
CAAATACATTGATTAATATATTCCCAGGTGCCTAAGGATATGGAGGCCTGGCGGCAATCATTGACTCAACAATGAGAAAAGCCCTATGCTAATTAAGACTCTCAAAATACTCCAAAACTCTCTGTGCTGTTTATGGTTGAGAGGTAGTAAACAATCATGTGCCTAGTGGCAGGAGTATGGATAATCCTGTCACACAAGCTAGTCTGTCAGCAGAGAGGTTTGACCTGAGACACCCTTGTCACACCCAGGGCAGGGAATTAGCAGCAATTATTGGCACAACAAATGAAAAACCCTTCACCAATATAATTCCTAACCAACCCACTATACTAATAATTTCTAACTTCCCAAAGGAATATGCCTTTAGTAAATCCAAACCATCTCGTGCCTCTCACAGCTGGGGGGCTGTTGTGGCCAGACGAACCTGTACAGGCAGGCTAGATAACCTTCAGAGTTCATAAGGTGAAACACTCTTGTCACGTCCAGGAATTTTTATTGACTTGGAGCTGCAAGTTAACTCCTTCTCCGAGAGAAATGGTTATGGGGGACAGCCCCCTGTAAAGTCAGAGATGTAGGTGAGAGCATAAAACAGACTCTGGCTTGGGGGTTAGATGCTCGGGAACAGGGAGTTTCCTGAGGCTTGATCACGCCTTTGTATATGCCAAGCTTCCTTCCTCATGACCTTTGCCATGGGAGGAGTTCCTCATGCTGGCCCCCAGCATTGCTGCACAAATGTAACCATTTGTTAAGATTCATCAACTTACACAATTAAATGTTGAATTTTACTTTATGTAAATTATACCTTAATAAAGCACACAAAAATCATATTTAGAGTTACAGTAACATTTTGTCAAAACTGGCATAAAATATTGGTATTTATTTTCCATTTCTATAGTGAACAACTATTTTTTATTTTCAGACTCCATTCCATTCTTCTGAGAATATCATTCCAAATACCTTCTTCTAGGAACTGTCCCTTCTCACATTCCATCTTTATGCTTTCTACAGGAACTGTTCTGCCACCATTGATAAGTCCAGGAGTTTGCAACTAGCTGACCCAAGTTGACAGTCCCTTGGACTGTAAGGAGATCCACCCAGTCCATTCTGAAGGAGATCAGCCCTGGGATTTCTTTGGAGGGAATGATGCTGAAGCTGAAACTCTAGTACTTTGGACACCTCATGCGAACAGTTGACTCATTGGAAAAGACTTTGATGCTGGGAGGGATTGGGGGCAGGAGGAGAAGGGGACGACAGAGGATGAGATGGCTGGATGGTATCACTGACTTGATGCACGTGAGTCTGAGTGAACTCCAGGAGTTGGTGATGGACAGGGAGGCCTGGTGTGCTGCAATTCATGGGGTCACAAAGAGTCAGACACGACTGAGCAACTGAACTGAACTGAACTGACCCAGGTTGAGTCAATCAGTCCCTTTCCAAGAGATTCATCTTATGTCTCTGTAGCCCCTGAAGTTTTAACATGTAGTTTTGGAAGCTGTTAGTAGTGCTACGAGCCAGAACAGTGAAAGGGGTCTGGTTTGATGAGAGAAAAATACTGATGCATAAAAACTAAGTGGTACTGATAGGAGATGTAAATTTCCAACCTTTCAAATCTTAATTTTCCTAAGGGTCTGTTGAATCCCAGTCCTTCTTTGATCATTCATTACTCTTTTGACCTCAGAATCTTTCTCCCCTAAAAAGCAACCGTTCATTTTTTACTGAATCGTTCTTGCCAAATGCAACTAAGAGAGTTCTAACTTATCTGCCACCCAAGGTAGTATGTTCATATCAAGATTCTGTGGTATTCTTGCTGGGGTTTCTTTTCCCAAGGTTGGCTTAAATGACATGCACACGGTGGACAAAATAAATTAATTGCCAGTGAAGATTTTAATTCATTGGGTAGTCCATAGGCTAAGAATGTAGCTGTATAGAAATAAAAGGATAGGCCCTATTTATGTATTTTTTAAAATAGTGATTCCTACCCCCAGATATATATATATATGTATATATATATACGTGTGTGTGTATATACACACATATATGCATATCAAGTTGAAATTTAAATGCTGCCAAGGTTAGTACCTTTGGAATGTATCATAGTTGATTTGGCAGAATATAATTTGTGAAATTATTGCTTGAAATATCTTTGTAAATTGGAATATCTGTTCCTGCTTCTCTTCTGCTTATGGCTTTACCTCAATATCCAAATCAAAGCAAAACTTTTAAAAAATGAAAATCAAAATTCACTTTCCTGTCAGGAATCAAGACAAAGAAAATTTTGAGAAGCAAAGTTTCAGGATTAGAATAACATATAGATATAGGGATTCAATTAATATCTATTTTAACATATCTAACAAATATTGAAATATTTACTATTTTTTAAAAAGTAAGTGGTTCTGGAGTTAAGTTGCCTGCAGGGCTTTCCTGGTCGCTCAGATGGTAAAGAATGCACTGCAGTTTGAGAGACCTGGGTTCAATCCTTAGGTCAGGAAGATCCCCGGTCGGGAAGATCTCCTGGAGAAGGGAATGTCAACCCACTACAGTATTCTTGCATGGGAAATCTCATAGACAGAGGAGTCTGATGGGCTACAGTCCATAGGGTCACAAAAAGTTAGACACAGCTGAGCAAGAAATACTTTCACTTTCACTATGGATATCCTATTTCTCCAATTTCCTGAGTCTGAGCAATCCTTTACACTTCAAAATCACCTCTATAAAGTGAGAATTACAAAAGTACATAGTAAAACACTTAGAACAGTGCCTGACATGTCACAGTGCTGTATAAAAGTAAGCTGTTATTTTATTATAATTTTCATATATATTATATAACATGTATAATAACCTTGATATAATAACTCAATATTTTAAAACTTCTAGATGAAATCAAAGGGGAAACGATTCTTAAAACTGGTCTTGGCAGTGATTTTAGGGATGTCATACCCGAAGCAGAAGCAACAAAAGCAAAAATAAGTGCAGCAACATCAAACTAAAATGCTTCCCCACAGCAAAGGAAACCATCACCAAAATGAAAAGGTAACCTACAGAGCGAGAGAAAATTATTGCAAATCATATATCTGATAAGTGTCTAGCATCCAAAATATGTAAAGAACATATACAAGCAAACAGCAAGAAAACAAACAATCCAATTTTAAAATGTGTAGAATCTCTGATTAAACAGTTTTCCAAAGAAGACATGGAAATGGTAAACAGGTAAAGATGTTCAGCATCATTAAACATCGGGGAAAACAGGAGAGACCACATAAAACACCACTCCTGAAATCATCATCCAAGTCAAAATGTGAAACTTTGCCAGTTATCTCCAAAGATCCTCCATATGTCCTATCCCTACCTCAAAGCCCTCGTTCCCCCACCCAAAGAAAGTAATCACTATCCTCATTTTTATAGTAATCACTTCCTCACAGTTCTTCATAGGTTTTGCCACCTACATGCACATCCCAAGCCACTGTAGTTCATCTTTGTCCATTAAAATTTAATATCGTTACTCCCTTTAATGTACATGCTATCTCTACCCCTTTTTTCTTTAGTTCAAAACTAATCTTGAAGAACCCAAAATATTTTGACCTGTCTAGCTTGACAGTCTGGAGTCTACTGATTGCACATTCATGGTACAGTTCAACATAATCCTCTGTTTTCTTATTTCCAGAAATCGGCAGCTCAATCCAGAGGCATCAGACTTGAGCTCAAGTTATTGGCAAGACTATAAACTTATAGAGATAGCTTATCACATAGTTCTGTGGTAAATATTATCAATAGGTTTTTTGTTTTGCCATCTAGATAATCTGTCTATATTTACATGGAACCTGGACACGTTCACAACAGTGCCTTCACTTGCTCACATATTCCCAGGATCACTTAAACTATTTTCACTGATTTTTCACCATTTGCAGCCAAGACTGTACCGGACAATACATGCCCCAATCATTTATCTCATTAAAAGCCACCATAAGCATATTAACGTGGGTTTCCCTGGTGGTTCAGGAGTAAAGAATCCACCTGCCACTTGGGCTCATTCCCGGAGCTGGGGAGCTCCCCTGGGGGAAATGGCAACCCACTCCAGTATTCTTGCCTGGGGAAGCCCATAGACACAGGCATCTGGTGGGCTACATGCAGTCCATGGGGTTGCAAAGAGTCAAATAAGACTGCGCTATAGCAGCAACTATATAAACTATAACAGCAACAACAAAGCATACTGCCATTAAGTCACTAAATTAAAAGAAAATAGCCTAGGACTTCCCTGGTGGTTCAGAGGCTAAGACTCTGCGGTCCCAATGCGGGGGGCCTGAGTTCGATCCCCGGTCAGGGAACAAGATCCCACATGCTGCAACTAAGACCTGGTGCAGCCAAAATGGTAAGTTAATAAGTCACTTTTTTTGAAAAAGGAAAATAGCATAATGATAGTTCTAAGTGAGTTTGGATAAGCACCATCACAGATGATCGATTCTAATGACTGGCTAAAATTGAATGACATAAACCTTTTTGCTAGCTAAATTCTTTTTATGACCTTTAGTCTCGGTAAGTGTTCACAACAGCTTAAAAGGAAAATGCCTAGCAGCTTATTTGCAAGTTTCTTAACAAAAGACCCATTCTTCTGTTCTGTTAATCAATAGATTTGAGAACACAAATTCAAGCCATGTTAAATAACTTCCCTTATGCAGTTGTTTACAGGAGTTTTTTCATCTATTGATTAAATGAAAAGAAACTGCACCCTTACTCTAATGCTATTGCCAGAGTCAGTGCTGCAGATAAAACAATCTTATAAAGAAGTATTCAGTAACTGAGGGCTTCCTGGTGGCTCAGATGGTAAAGAATTTGTCTGCAGTGCAGGAGACCCGGATTCAACATCCGGTCAGGAAGATCCCCTGGAGAACGGAATGGCTACCCACTGCAGTATTCTTGCCTGGGAAATCCCATGGACAGAGGAGCCTGGTGGGCTACAGTCCATGGGTCGCAAAAGAGTCAGACACGACTTCATGACTAAACAACAACATTCAATAACTGAACCTTCTCTGATGGGGTTCAGAGTTGGCTGGTTTTATAATAAGCCATCATACATAATAAGTTTTAGCCCAAAAAATGGACCAATTTTTAAATGATTAATAATATTAATGACAGAAGGTGTACCTCATGGGTTCTGTCTTATCAACTTACTACTTAGCGTTATTTGAAATAAGAAACTCATTTATCTTAGTTAAGTGCTGCTGCCTAACTCATCTCTTCTCAATGTGCCAAAAATGACTACCATTGCTATTTGCAAAGAAAAACAGCTTATACAGTGCAAGTTTACAAGCGTCCATCACCTTAAAATCAGGGATCAAACCCAGGTCTCCGTGACTGCAGGCAGATTCTCTACCATCTGAGGCACTTAGTGATGCTATAAGCAAATCTCCACTGAAAACCAGTATCATCTAAACAATGTTGCTGGATAAGATTGGAAACAAAGCCCTAACATTTGACTCATAAGCTTTGCTTTTATTAGTGGACTAACATGTCCTACTTGCAGTAATTCAGTCACAATGATCATGAGATTATTCATTCACCAAATAAAAAAGTGGAATATGTAATAGAGAGCCTCTCACAGGCCTTAGATGAAAGGCATTACATAGGCATATAGGGAATGACAAGATTCTGCTCAGTATCCATCACAACAGAATACTCCAAAGACCTCTCAGACTGAGCGTGTCTCATTACATTATCTCTTGCATCCTTCCACCTTTATTTGCAGTGGTGAGACACTGTATAGCTGCTTGTTAACTTTGCCATTTTCGCTCAGGGCAAAGCCTCACCTTTTTTAAAGATCTTTGCTGAAACTACTCCAATAAATCGCTGCCTACTGGACCATCGAATCAAGATGTCTGGTGTAAAAGAAATGTGCACAGCTCTTCATTCATGTTCCATACACGATGTGCCATATACTCGACCATTTTTATTTTTAGGTCTGCCCATTAAATTAAAAATAAAGAGGTAATGATGAAGAGAAAAGATTGAAACAATAGGAACATTATGAAATGAAAGGCATTTTGTCATACTTGGCTATAAATATTAAAAAATATAAATCCAACTGTTTTAAGAAAAGTACAGAAGGAAATGGGGCTTAATAGCAAGAAAATGATGTTTTAACACTTGAGTTATTTTCTGCCATTTTGCTATACTAAATGATATCAAAGACCTGATGGAAAACTTTTTTAGATTGTCTTCTTATGCTATTAAATGAAAACTAATTTCTGCCCATACATTTAGAACTGTGCCAAGCACATAGGTGGTTTCCCAGGGGTTCAGCAGTAAAGAATTCACCTGCAATGCAGGAGACACTCAGAGGTGAGTTCAATCCCTGGGTCAGGAAGATTCCCCTGGAGGAGGAAACGGCAACCCACTCCAATATTCTTGTCTGGGAAATCCCATGGACAGAGGAGCCTGGCGGGCTACAGTCCATGGAGTTGCAAAAAGTCATACACGACTGAGCATGCATACAAGCGCACACACACACACACACACACAGAAAGAGCTCAGTTTTTTATATTATTACCACTGACAAATTTATCTGCATGTATCTTTTCCTTTCCTCCCTGTCATCTCAAGAGAAGCACTCCATCTACTCTCACTAGTTCAGGGCCTTGTGTTTCTATCCCCCTTTTCTCTACTGCCTATTTTCTCTCTGCCATAAACCCTAGTTCATTTTCTCCCAGGCCCTGTTCATCATTTCCCTTCTATCTGTCTCCCTACTTTTCATCTTCCTTTCAAAGCCAAGCTGGCTCTAATTTCTCACCAACTATTCATTCCCCAGCCCACCAGAATTAATGGTTGGGCAGAGAAAGAGGAGACAGCAGCACTGGGATGTGATTCTGAAGTTGGATCGCTCCCCTGCCAGATGGCAACAAGGCATCTCTGGGTTAAGTGAGTACGGAAGCCTTCTGGCATGCTACAACATGGCAATTACCAAGGACTTCACCTGTGGTGACTTGGAACAGATTACATGTAGAAGGGATGCAGTGGCCTCTGTGATATCATTGGCATTTGTCACAAATGGAGGAAATAGTAATTATCAGGACTGGGAGATTTATTTGGTTCTTGTTGAGTGGTATTGATACACTGAAGAGAGAAAATGACAGGCTCAATTCAGCCAATTAGCCACTTCAGGCAAATGTGAAACTCAGAAGGCGCCCAGGGCAACGTTTATGGAGAGGCTCCTTTCCTACACTCACAGGCCAGACCATACTGAAGACCAGGCCTGGAAACCTAATTGTAAGAGTAGAGAATTTCTGATAAGATTGAGTTTAACAGCCCAGCAAATCTTCCACACAGTCAGGGAAAGAGTAGGACCTTTCCAAGGAGTCTATGGCTTCCCTGGTGGGTCAGAGGGTAAAGAATCTGCCTGCAATACAGGAGATCTGGGTTCAATCCCTGGGTCAGGAAGATCCCTTAGAGAAGAAAATGGTAACCCATTCCAGAATTCTTGCCTGGAGAATTCCATGGACAGAGGAGCCTGGTGGGCTACTATCCATGGGATCACAAAGAGTCAGACACAGCTGAGCGACTAACTTTCACTTTCATATTTTCAAGGCTTCTAAGAGTAGAGATAGCCACTCAAGAACACAGAACTCTCAGACTCCCCAGAACCCTCTGGGCCCACATAAGAAGCCCAATTCCCCTAGTTAGAGAATGGAAGAGCCCGTTGTACTGCCTGAAGACCATGCAGAGGCCTCAACAAGAGCCAGATGCTTCACAACACATGCCTCCCTCAAATCTGGCCCATTTCTCCTTTCTAGTCAAGACAATAACAGAGTCAAAGCTTAGCATAGCCTTGCTAAGGGGAGAAAGCAATCATTCACTCAGAGTTGCAGGACATGGCCAATACGTACCAGCAGAATCTAGGAGAGCATCCTAGGAGTACATTTTGAAAGGACAGCTTATAGAGGACCAGACCCAAGACAAATATAGACAAAGGTGTGTATGACCCCAGATCAAGTGTGGGCATGGCGAATAAGAAATCTATTGGGAGAATAATCAAGATTAGAAATGGAATAACTCAAATCCACTAGTGATTCTCACTCTCTTTTCTGTTCTGCTGGGCTTTCCTTGTGGCTCAATTGGTAAAGAACCCACCCGCAAAGCAGGCGACCTGGGTTCAATCCCTGGGTTGGGAAGATCCCCTGGAGAAGGGAATGCTACCCACTCCAGTATTCTGGATTGGAGAATTCCAAGGACTGTACATGCCATGGGGTTGTGAAGAATTGGACATGACTGAGTGACTTTCATTCCAATCCCATTCCAATCAGTTTTCATTCCAATCCCAAAGAAAGGCAATGCCAAAGAATGCTCAAACTACTGCACAATTGCACTCATCTCACATGCTAGTAAAATAATGCTCAAAATTCTCCAAGCCAGGCTTCAGCAATATGTGAACCGTGAATTCCCTGATGTTCAAGCTGGTTTTAAAAAAGGCACAGGAACCAGAGATCAAATTGCCAACATCCGTTGAATCATGGAAAAAGCAAGAGAGTTCCAGAAAAACATCTCTTTCTGCTTTATTGACTATGCCAAAGCCTTTGACTGTGTGGATCACAATAAACTGTGGAAAATTCTGAAAGAGATGGGAATACCAGACCACCTAACCTGCCTCTTGAGAAATCTGTATGCAGGTCAGGAAGCAACAGTTAGAACTGGACATGGAACAACAGACTTGTTCCAAATAGAAAAAGGAGTACGTCAAGCTGTATATTGTCACCCTGCTTATTTAACCTATATGCAGAGTACATCATGAGAAATGCTGGACTGGAAGAAACACAAGCTGGAATCAAGATTGCCGGGAGAAATATCAATAACCTCAGATATGCAGATGACACCACCCTTATGGCAGAAAGTGAAGAAGAACTAAAAAGCCTCTTGATGAAAGTGAAAGTGGAGAGTGAAAATGTTGACTTAAAGGTCAACATTCAGAAAACGAAGATCATGGCATCCAGTCCCATCACTTCATGGGAAATAGATGGGGAAACAGTGGAAACAGTGTCAGACTTTATTCTTTTGGGCTGCAAAATCACTGCAGATGGTGATTGCAGCCATGAAATTAAAAGACGCTTACTCCTTGGAAGAAAAGTTATGACCAACCTGGATAGTATATTCAAAAGCAGAGACATTACTTTGCTGACTAAGGTCCATCAAGGCTATGGTTTTTCCTGTGGTCATGTATGGATGTGAGAGTTGGACTGTAAAGAAGGTTGAGCACCGAAGAATTGATACTTTTGAACTGTGGTGTTGGAGAAGACTCTTGAGAATCCCTTGGACTGCAAGGAGATCCAACCAGTCCATTCTGAAGGAGATTAGCCCTGGGATTTCTTTGGAAGGAATGATGCTAAAGCTGAAACTCCAGTACTTTGGCCACCTCACACGAAGAGTTGACTCATTGGAAAAGACTCTGATGCTGGGAGGGATTGGGGGCAGGAGGAGAAGGGGATGACAGAGGATGAGATGGCTGGATGGCATCACTGACTTGATGGATGTGAGTCTGAGTGAACTCTTGGAGTTGGTGATGGACAGGGAGGCCTGGCGTGCTGTGATTCATGGGGTCACAAAGAGTCAGACACAACTGAGTGACTGAGCTGAACTGAACTGAGTGACTTTCACTTCATTTCTGTTCTATTAACAAAAACAACTTGGCAAAAAATAAATACTTAATATGTATTTGTTAAAAAAATTAAAGACCAACAAATAATAAATTGTACATAATTTTATAACCATATAGTATGTCAGAAATCCATCATTATGTCAATATCTACTTTTTAAACTAATATTTTAATGTTTAAATTGTGGAAGACTCGGGTTCAATCCATGGGTCAGCAAGATCCCCTGGACAAGGGAGCGGCTATCCACTCCAGTATTCTTGCCTGGAGAATTCCATGGACAGGGGAGCCTGGCGGGCTACATAGAGTAGGACACAACTGAGCAACTAACACTTTAAAATCTATTACAAACTTAGAATAACAATTTGTTAGTCTTTTCTGATTGTAAGCTTGGTTGGTAGAAATTCACTCAGACCACCTCAAGGAAAGTAGATTTGTTGTAAAGAAACACAAGGGAGCAGAGGAGACAGGAATCACACAGAGACCCTGCACAGAGTTCGACTGAGCCTCACAGAGGATGGGATGCTGTTCATAAACTAAGATGCTCCAACGTATTTCCAGCCTTACACTATCCCACCACCCCTCAGCAGCAAGAGGCAGTAGAACACACACTATTTCGACTCAGTCCTCTTTGCCCCTGATTCTGCTGCTTTTGCCATGGACCAGCTTCCTCCACATTAATATGGTTCGTAATATAACACTTGCTCATACCTCTGTCTCCTACCTCGGGTCTCTAAAGGTCTCCTTTTGCTTCTGTCCCCACAGCCAAGTGTCAACTCTGGATATATCTCATTTTCAAATGCTCAATAAGGTAGCATCTTATTGGTGAGCATCACCTCTACTCAAGCAGAGATTTCTGTACTAAGCATCTTATCAATGATCGGCTAGTTCTTGTGACAGATGACCTCCTCTTATCTGACTAGCCATGGAGAAGTTGTTTGATTGGTGACTGGCAACTGAATAGTTCATTGACAAGAGAATTAACTAGAGGAAGCCTAAACACCATAACAAATACTTCCAAAATATTAGTGGCTCAACACAATAGAATCTGATGTCACCTTGAAAAACAGTTCAATATTTCTGTCAGCCAGCTTTCCCCATGAGGTTATGCAAAGATTTGGTGTCCTTATCTGGAGTTCTACCACCATCTAGGTATCAAAATCTGGACCTTCTCTGGGGAGTGGAAAGGAGGGCACAAGGAAGAAGAGGTAATCCTAAAGAACTTTATCCTTCCCTTTATCTTAGAGCTTTACTTCTTAAAAAAGGACAATGTCCTCATGTCATATATGTATAATATAATTTTCTAAAGAAGCAGGTTAAAATAAATCATTCGGGAGGAAAACAAGATGGCGGAAGAATAGGACGGGGACACCACTTTCTCCCTCACAGATTCATCAAAAGAACATCTCAAGGCTGAGCAACCTCCACAAAACAACTTCTGAATGCGGGCAGAGGACATCAGGCACCCAGAAAAACAGAGCACTGACTTCAAAAGCAGGTAGGGAAAAAAATATAAAAGCCGAAAAAAAAAGAGACAAAGGAGGTGGGGAGGGAGCTCCGTCCCGGGAAGGGAAGCCCGTCCCGGGAAGGGAAGCTTAAGAAGAGAGGTTTCCAAACGCCAGGAAACACTCTCCCTGCCGAGTCTGTGGCGAGCCTTGTAAACACAGAGGGCAACATAACAGGAAGGAAAAATAAATGAACAATTAAAACCAACAGATTACAAGCCCAACAGTAACTCGCCCAGCGGAAAAGCAGCGCAAACGCCTGCGTCCGCCATTACCCAGTGGGGGCAGGGCAGGGAGGCGCGGCGGGCGCGGGCTGCGGTGCTTTCAGAATCGGGCAGGAGCGTCCCGCCGCGCGTAACCAGAATGAACTAACTGCGGCTAGCAAACCAGACTGTGGGATAGCTTCCACGCG
>SJYX01013104.1:58460-70185 GCA_006410675.1 Oreotragus oreotragus | reverse complement strand
AGATACAGATGTGTAGAGCGGACTTATGGACTCTGAGGGAGAAGGAGAGGGAGAGGGAGAGGGAGGGATGATTTGGGAGAATAGCATTGAAATATGTATACTATCATGTAAGAAATGAATTGCCAGTCTATGTTCAATGCAGGATGCAGGATGCTTGGGGCTGGTGTATGGGGATGATCTGGAGGGAAGATGTGGGGTGGGAGGTGGGAGGGGGGTTCACGTTTGGGAGTTCGTGTAAAAAAATAAATAAATACAAAAAAATAAATAAATAAATAAATCATTCGGCGATCACTACCCTGCACACACAGTCTCCTCAAGGGATATGTCACACCCACAGCACCTGCTGAGAACATTCATTCACCATTCAGTGCATGTTCCATAGGCACCTGCTGTGCACTAAGCCTTGTTCAGTCTAGGTAGTGGGGGTACATCCATGATCAATGCTGTACCATGATCAATGCCACACTCTTCTCTACACGCTCTTTTTGAACATTCATGATTTCTGCCCTCTCCCCTTATGTCTCATACACTTTGACTTGATGTAGTTTTAGCTTGCCACAGACCCACCTCCAGTACTAACACTCTGAAGGCAGCTCTATGAAGTGGCTATGAGTACAGGCTCTGGAGTCAGACTGCCTCAGTTAAATACTAGCTCCATGACATCCTTTGTCAATTTCTGCAAGTTATTTTACTTTTCAGTACCTCAGTTTATTCATCTGTAAAATGGGGGTGACACTAATCCATAGCCTATAGCTGTGAGGAAAAATGAGTTAGAACGTGAAAATAGCTTAGGACAATAGTTTAGGACTCTAAGCTCCTGACAAATACTAGATGTTATCAGTATTTCAGCAGACATACACAAACTAACTGGTGTCTCAGGTCACATTTTCGAGAAAGAATCCAATCAGCTCAATTCAGTTGAGGGTTTATTCCTCTTGATCACTTATGGACACTGCTGCTGCTAAGTCACTTCAGTCGTGTCCGACTCTGTGTGACCCCATAGACGGCAGCCCACCAGGCTCCCCCGTCCCTGGGATTCTCCAGGCAAGAATACTGGAGTGGGTTGCCATTTCCTTCTCCAATGCATGAAAGAGAAAAGTGAACGTGAAGTCACTCAGTCTGTCCGACTGTTAGCGACCCCATGGACTGCAGCCCACCAGGCTACTCCGTCCATTGGATTTTCCAGGCAAGAGTACTGGGGTGGGGTGCCATTGCCTTCCCCGCTTATGGCCACTAGATCAGCCCTTATCACATTCTCAAGGACTCATATGATCAAGCTTTGACTGACCTCAGCTGACCTCCTCAAGTTCACCTTGGACCATGTATTAAAAGTAACTTATATACAAAAAAGAAAAAGAAAATAGCACTCTGACACTTATTATAAGACCTGGCTACTGTTCCTGTATTTTATACACATGAGATTCTGTTCTTTTTAAAAACCCCTTTTTCCATGAACCATTTGAATGGGTTCCTGTACCTTGTAACCAAAGAACTTAGAATAGAACAATTCCTTCAGGAAAATGGGTCAAACCCAAAATATCTCCCTGCTCACTGCTTATGCACAAGTATTGTACAGATGACATATTATGCATAGTCATGATGCTAAAAAGAAGGGAAAAGCAAAAGGCCAAGGTCCTTTTCAAGGTCTAGGAAGGAGAAAAGATGCTCTGGGTGATAGCAACAGAGTGTTATTCAAATGCAAAATCCCAGCACCTTTGTGTGAGAGTCTGTTTTATTACCTTTTCAAATTCTATTCTCTATCCATTAAATTGAGCCCTGAAGGGACTTCGATTTTGCAATATTTTGTTAGTTACAGTGTTAACCTGAAAGTCAAAATGATACTTTGTTTTGAAGTATTCTATAATACTAATTTCTCAGAAATTTAAACTGCTTCCTTGCAGTCTGATAAGCAAAACTTTTGTCTGTTTTCTACAATCATAGGTATGGCTTGGGCATCCCCCACTTGTTCAGACATCCACGCAGCCTGCTCAACAGCAACTTGGCCCATATTGAAGATATAAAAACCTTTCTCCCTGGAGTCAGCGATTGGCAGCTTTTCTGCCTCAAGGACATTGTCTGTTTCTTTCTTAACTCAATCAGCTCAGCACCACGCCAGTGCCCTGCACAGACTGAAGCCTCATAAATGCTTTTGAATCGACTGAGGTTGCCTGAAAATACAATGTCTTCCCTCCCCACTTCACCTGCTGCCTTAAGCAAGGAAAATCAGTAGGTACACACTGGGAGAGAGGGGAAGATTAAGGCAGAACTTAGATGCAGAGCCGAGCATTTAAAGTAATAATGAAATTTTCTGAGAAGAAGCGTACTAAAACCCACATGTATTCAGATAATCCCACTAGGAAATATTACAGGTGATAAATTAACCACAATAGCATTTTCCAGATTCCCAGGCATAACACATCTGTCTCAGTGTGGTAGCCAGAAATCAAAAAGAGGGTGTAGAATTAATAACTGCACATTTTTAAGGATTCAGTGAAACATTTATAGACTATTTCAGCCTTGCAATAAAAGTTATTACCGTTTGGTTGGCAAGTGTGACCTCCAGGGAACAATATCATTCTATTACATCCCCAAATTCTATAAAGCTATTAGTTATCTCCTACAGGAAACCATCTTCTATTGACAAGAGATAGGATGAATAGTCTAATCGCTGAAATGATTCCATAAATTTCAACTTGAAACCTCTGTTGGAGTCCGTTACCCAAATCAGAATTTTAAAGTTTGTTATTAAAGGACTGTCAAAATTATAGCTAGGAATTGCTGAATTCCATTGGTACATCAAAACCAGCTTCACTTGCATCTTGCAGAATATGTGATTATTAACTGCAGAGGGAAACTGATGAAAAAGAAGCAGTGTACTTCTTGCCATATTGAACACTCTCCTCTATCTTCCTGTTACACACGTCTAAAACAAATAAAAATGCAATTCCAGATTAAGACCCTCGCAAACGAATGTTGCTTTTCTAAAGTGAAATCGATTAAGTGTAATATATTGTTTCCAAATATGAGAAGAAGAGTTTTGAAACACACAGTTAAGTTTGAATAGACAAACAGATGGACAAAGAGTCAAATACCTGTTTATAGGAGTTGGAGTATAAATAAAGTCAATTGCTCCACCTGCTGGTTGTATTGGGAAACAACGCTAAGTCTAAACTCCAAAGAAAGATGGTGGTAATTGAGAGCTCAGAAAGTTCTGGAAATCTCAGAAAAAAGTTTCAACCAGCACTCAGTAAAAAATGTCAGTCAACCCCCATTCAAAACCTTGAGGGTCCACTAGAAAGCAGTTGATGTTGTAGTGCTAATGGAGCCTGAATGAGTCTCACTTGAACAGGAGTTTCTCTGCCCTGCTACTGACATGAGAGAAAACAGTACAACCCATACTCTGGACACCACAGTAAATACTGAAATTTGACATTGGAAAATCTAAAGGTTATTCACACACATAGACTCGCTGTACTCACAACACTCTCAGCTCATGTTTTGGTAGAAGAAGTTCACAAGATAGCAAATTTATAAATATTTTCAGCAACCTGATGCTGAATAACACGTAATAAAATTGAAAACATTTTAATAAAGAGTCTCCGATTAGGAACTGGAAGCTTCTATAGCTCTCTACCTACAATCTGGGCTTTGCAGTTATTTTTCCTAAAGCTTTGATCTACTAGTCTGCACAAAAAAAACAAACAAACAAACAAAAAAATTTAGATACATAACAACTTTCAGCAATATCTTTTTTTTTTTTTTTTCATTTAAAACATAAAATTTGCCCCATCTCCTCCATGCTGACTAGTCCTTTTCCCCAAGCTGGTACTATGTTTTTCACTGTTAAATTAGATGAGTGACCAGTTTTGCTATCTCAAGATGCTTGAAAACTATTATTAATATTTAATCTCAACTAATTTTTCTTGTTCAAAAGCTGAAATTTATTTGAAACATTTTATCCTTGTTTCCTTTCCTACATTAAATTGCATCCTGAAAAATTCAATTACGAATGCATGGGAATGACTTGAACTGGTTTTGTTGTTTATAATACCAGTGGAACTCCTCAGCTACACTGCGTTCAGTACAAGCACCACATTACTCTTTACCCAGCAATAGTGTCTAGTGAGCCTCTGGCTTAGTGTAGGATTGTGCTTTATCTGTAAAATCTTTTTCTCTCCTAGCGTATTTTTCATGTAGTGAACTTGAATCATTCTTCTATTCTATTATGAAGTACTAAAGTAACTTGTATCTTGCTGCAAAGAAGAAAATCAACTTATCCTTGAAAGAGTTCAAGTTTTGTATTGAATATAAACTATCAGATGCAGTTTTCCAACCGGATGTGACAATGAAGGACAAATGTTCTTGTCAATTACTCTTTTCAAGATGATTTTATCTTTCCCCAAAAGCAAGTTATATTTAGTGATTATTTGAGAGGAAAGGTCATTTTTTCGCTCAACGTTTCCCTCAAATCTGACATTTTCTTACTTTTTGGTATTTGTTATGTGAAATCTCTCCATTATTTCAGCAGCTTTCTGTTGAAACAATGGAGAGATTATCACACAACTCAGCCCAATTATTTAATAAATGTCATTATCTGTCCACAAGCTTATAATCCAATAGGAAAATGCAAAATTTTCAGTGAGGTAAGAACAGTGACATATGCTCTTACAGTGAGGGAAGAACAGCAGTAGAGAGGCCTTCCTGGTGGCTCAGTGGTAAAGAATCCACCTGCCAATGCAAGAGACATGTGGGGTCGATCCCTGGTCTGGAAGGATCCCACATGCCACAGGCTAATCCCGGGCACCACAACTATTGAGCCTGCGCCCAGGAGCCCTGCTCCGCCAGAGAAACCACTGCAACAAGAAACCCTGCACCACAACCGGAAACTAGCCTCATTCGCCGCAGCTAGAGGTACGCCTACGCGGCAGCGAAGCCCCAACACAGCCAAGTAAATAATTAACTAATTATCTTTAAAACTAGTAACCTTAAAAAAAAAAACAACAATAGCAGAGATATCCTGAGTGAGAGGCCATCATTCTGTGGGGATGCCATAAAAATGCAGGAGATCAAAACTGAACTAACCCTTGAAAAGGGGACAAAAATTCTTCCCCTGGCCAAGGAGAGGTGAGGACGGGGCTTCAGGCAAAGAAAAAGCAAGTGAAAAACCCAAGATGTGAAAGAATACAAAAAGTTTCCTCTTTACAATTCCCAATTGCTAATGATATTTCCGATGAAAAGGTCTACTTGGAAAATCTATCTCCTAATAAATGTTAAATATGAAACAAAACCTTCTGATAAACTAAGGAAAGTTTAAAGCTTTATAAATGAAATACCTTTTAGTAAACATGTCTTCAAATATAATTTTTACAACTAGAAAAAAATAAAATGAAATTTATATATCATATATTCAACTGCATTATATAAATGTTTATAGTTCTGTACATGGTCAGTCTAGGGGTCCCTGAGAGAATCATTAGGTGATATGGGAGAGAGCATCCAAAAGAACAGTATGGGCAAATTCCTGTGCAGTTAGCTGGGGGAAAACCCTAGCTTGGCTTTGTACCTAAATAATCTGTAGGCATGTTGGACAGCAGGTATAATCCTGTCAATGACATTATTTCTTAAAAGAAAATCAGTAACTAAATGTTCCCTTTGGTTTTATTAGAATAGACACAATTGGGAATTTCTGCATTTATTTTCATAGGAAGCTTCACCTGATTCTCAGTTTGTGGTACCCGGTGCTGTTGCGATTGAGATTTAATGATGAGGAAATGAATAGAAACATGTGCTAAACACTCCTGGAAGTAAATGCATGCACTTTAGTGCCACTAAGTGATTGGGAGGTGTGACAACTTAGGGCACGAGGGCCCCGCATTTACACTGCGTGACATATATTGGCAGCCTTCCATGACTGTGAGATTTGCATCACATGCCCACCAGTTTTCCCTGTGGGTGTGGGAGTGGAGGGTAGAAAGACATGTATTTACAATATATACATATTTTACTTTTATTAGGAAAATTTCAAACATATATAGAGGAAAAGAGATTATTAGCAACATAGCCATGTGTGTGTGTCTCATGTATAACCCCTCTGTTTACCCTGTATTCCCAATCATTTTTGAAGCCAATTCTATACAGCAGATCATTTTCTATATATACATTTTAATATCTATCTCGAAGGTGTAGCTGTTTTCAAAATAAAGCATAATATTATTAGAAGATATTTTTAACATATTAGAATATAACATTTTACATAACTTCTATACCAAACACATGTTTTGTATAATCAATAAATAATTCTCAAACATAAAAAAAACTCAGCTAAGCAGACCTTCAAAGACAAATTATTTGTAGTGTATATACATAGAGAGTATATATACAGGGAGAAAAAGAGCATAGTATCATTGCATGTGTGTGTGTAGTTATTAACTTCTTAAAATATATCCTGAATGACAAATAGTAACATGTACTTATTTTTCTCCAATGGGCCTTAGGAGAGACTAAGTTTTATGGATAACTATAGAGCAGAAACCAGAACTCCACTCCCACAGAGTGCCAGGAGAATTGGTAAGGTCTCAAATGAGAGAGACCAAGAATCTCAGCCCCTAGTATTCCCATCCTAAGCTTGGCACAAAGTCTGTAGTGCCACTGTCTTCAAGGAACCAAACGGGACTGAATGAAAAGAGCAGGATTTTCCCCCACAGGTCTTGAGCTTCATTCACTCAGGTTCCGTAGACAAAAGTCATACCTGTCCCATGTATTCTCCATACTTATTTGATTAAAGCTGGAATGACTGTAAATGACAGAAGGAAACTCCCTCCTCCCTCTCCTGTGCCCTGCAAGTTCATACAGCATACAAAAAAAGAGTTCAGAAATACTGGCCTAAGATACAAATTCTCCTTCCTAAAAGAGTTGTAATTACAAGTAGATGATAAATGTACACATTAGATCATATCTATAACATAGTAAGTTGTACTTTGACAGTTTTAATCCAATAGTAAGTTGACTATTTAGAAAAGTGTAGGATTCTCACCTTGTAAATTAATATTTAGAGCATATTGAACTGGCTGAGAGTTAAAATAATAGAACTCTCAGGCCTTCTTTGCAGATGCCAGTGAGCTATGATAGAAAACTTACCAGTCTGTGAATTGCTTTGTATGTAAATACAGCTTTGTACCCCCAGATCATTTAGCAGTTCTATAAATGAAACCACTATAATTGTTCAATTGTCCTGCAGATTAAGATCTTGGCAAATGGGAAAAGAAAATAAGAGACACCATTAAAAATAGCCTTTTATAATAAGTAGTTTTTCAAACAACTGCTGGAGATAACAAGAAGCTGTAAATCACAGAAGTGAGTTAAATGAATCTTGATGCGATGGGAGTCAGTGATTGCCAAGAGGAGGCTCACAAAAAGAAAGGGAATGGAGCTCTGTGTGCAATCCATTTCCCAACCAGATGTCTTTGTCTCCTTGGAAAACAGATAATGTGGCGTGTTTTGTTTTGTTTTTTAATCAAGATATTATGTGGTTCTTTCTCTGCTTCTATCATGAGCTATAAAGATAAAATGAAAATACCAAAACTGAAATTTTGAAAAGCCAACCAAAAAGGCACTGCAGTTTCATGGAATGAATGTGAGATGAACCAAGTCTGAGCTCAGACTTGAAACTCATTCTTCCCCTATGACAGTACATTTTCCTTGGTGGATTGATTTCAGGCAGCGGTCGGAGATGATTCGGAAACCTCGCTCTTTGGCCTGCCCTCCTTGCTCCACTGAGTCTCCTGCTGGGCCTTTCTATCTGCTTTTTCTACGAGTGAGGCTATACCAGAGTATCCAGTTTTCTATGTATCTGAATCTCCTTCTTGCAAAGAACCAGGTGAGCCCATTAAGGGTGCCATCTGTTTGGATCTTCATTTACTCATTCATCAATATTTACTCAATTGAGCATCTACTATGTGCCAGGAACTCTGTTAGGTGCTGGGAATGCAGTAGTAAACAAGACAGACACAGTCTCTGCTTTAATTTGGATTGCAGTTTAACAAGGGAGGCAGTTTAATTGTGATCTCTACTACAAAGGAAATTACAAAATATAATAGGGGAGCCAATTATAATTATAATAAGGGTTACAGAGGGAAGCAATATAAAGAAAAATACGGCGATGATCTGGAGGGATGATGTGGGGTGGGAGGTGGGAGGGGGGTTCATGTTTGGGAGTTCATGTAAAAAAATAAATACAAAAAAAAAAAAAAAGAAAAATGCAGACCAGTGCTTTTGAAACTAAAGCTACAACTCATTNGATGTGGGGTGGGAGGTGGGAGGGGGGTTCATGTTTGGGAGTTCATGTAAAAAAATAAATACAAAAAAAAAAAAAAAGAAAAATGCAGACCAGTGCTTTTGAAACTAAAGCTACAACTCATTAGTGGAACATGAAATCAATCTTGTGAGACAAGAGCAGCATGTCTTTATTTAATGGGATGAACTGGGATGGAAAGAAACCAAAAAGGAAATATTTGAGTGTATCACCTATAATTAGAAGTATTGCTTCAAAAATCAACACACAGATGAATGCTGGGATGAAATGGGGAAAAAATGTATTTCTTCCTGTGGGTCATGGTGGAAAAGTTTTCAGGTCACTGATTTAGACACACCATACATACTAGAAATGTGTTAGTCACTAAGTCATGTCCACTCTTTTGCAACCCCACGGACTGTAGCCCTCCAGGCTCTTCTGTCCATGGAATTCTCCAGGCAAGAGAATTTGGAGTGGGTAGCCATTCCCTTCTCCAGGGGATCTTCCTGACCCAGGGATTGAACCTCAGTCTCCCACATTGCAGGCATATTTTTTATCATCTGAACCACCAAGGAAGTCCCTGTAGACTTAGCAGATTGCTTATTATTGCCTGTTCCAACCACAGCTAACACACTCAAATCTACATGACCAAAGTTCATCATTCTTAAACGCCTCTGATTAGTCAGGAAGGGAACCCTGAGCTAAGTCAAGCCAGTGTATTACTAATGAGGTGAGGTGAGGTGAAATCGCTCAGTCGTGTCTGACTCTTTGCGACCCCGTGGACTGTAACCTACTAGGCTCCTCCGTCCATGGGATTCTCCAGGCAAGAATACTGGAGTGGATTGCCATTGCTTTCTCCAGGGGATCTTCCCGACCCAGGGATCGAACCCTGGTCTCCCGCATCGGAGGCAGACGCTTTAACCTCTGAGCAGTATTACTAATAATCGATCAGATTCATCTGTGTGGAATTTGGAATTGAGACACTGGAACTCAATCAAGCCTGCATGATACAGGCACTGGAGCTAACAGATCATGTAAAATCATAGCTGAGATGGCCATACGGGTCCCTGCACAAGATAAATAAGCACAGAAAGTCAACTCAGAGAGAAGAGTAGAGAAGAGAAAATACATGCAGAGAGAAGGAAAGACAGAACAAGGAAGCTCATCTCGACCTCAGGTTTAGAAACTCAATTTGACTTATTTACTCTTCTCAGATTCCACAAGCTCTTTGTATTTTTCAGTGAATAATTTTCACTTGAGTTATTTGAATCAGTTAGTTTTTTACAGCTAAGAGTCTTTCCTGGAAAAAAATTTATTTATGTTGAATTTTGATTCTTATTAATGTCAATTATAATAATATATTCACCCAAAAATGGGTAGACTATCATTTATTTTAAAAGAGACCAGAGGAAAAAAAACTAGTCATTCAATCAAAGAAACTTTACAAACAAGTCCTCAATCATTTTTGCTTTAATATCTAGATTGAGGATTTTAGCCTTTAGAACTGTATCCTTCCATAATAAATGATTTTCTACATTGGTTTCACAGTATTCTCAGCAGGACAGTGATCCATTTTTAGATACAGAACAGAGAAACTGGCTCCCTTCCAGGTCACTCCTATGTTAATGACATATCCACAATAATCTGAATGAACTAAACTGAGATACGCAGTGTTTGCTTACCACAGAGTCTGTCTGTTGCCTTTAATGTGAATGGCACAATAGCTCAAAAATGAAGATGCCACTGATAGATGACACCCTTGTGTTCACTCACTTTGAGCTTTGTTTGCTACTTGAACTTGATTACAACTGACAGCCACTGAGGAATATAAACACATCCATTCTCCCTTTAGTCATTCAGGCACATAATGAGCTTCAACAAAACACAGAGGAATTGAACAATCTGCCTTACCCAGAGAGTGCCCTTGAAATGAAGCCTTACCTGTTATTAGAACAAAATGTTATCCACATTAAGAGGATAGTCATAAGTGTGTTCACTGCAGCTAAGACTTCATTTAGACTTATCCTATTTTCCCTGTGCTTATGAAATGTAAACTCAAAGACCTCAAATCTGTTAGGTAAAACACAAAAAAATGCTTTCTCTTAAGGTGAGGGTTGGGTGGGATTGTTGGTTAGCCCCACATTAGAAAAGACAAACTTTTCAAAGTGACTTCTGAAAATAGCTTCTCATCAACCTAAAAGAAAGCAAGAAATATAAGGGCACAAAATAAAGAATACAAAACTGTAAGAAAGAAGAAAAGTCAATCTGGATAAAAAGTTGCGTCCTGACAGACTAAACAATTGCATTAGAGTCTGACTAGATGGGCCCTGATGCTCATATGACTGAAGCTGGTCGTCTCTCTCTCAGGGCACTCAATTCCCTCCGCCTACTCAGACTAGATTCCAACCCCTATCAACAATCTTACTAACCCATGTGGACTGCTAAAAGAAAGTAAAGCCCAATGCTGCCATCAAAAAGTAACTAAACTCCATTGCTGCTCTGTAAATAAATTCTTCAGAACCATTTTTCTAGATTCTGAATATGTGCGTTAGAATACGATATTTGTCTTTCTCTTTCCGATTCACTCACTCTGTATAATAGGCTCTAGGTTCATCCACCTCATCAGAACTGACTCAAATGTGTTCCTCTGGCTGAGTAAATTCCATTGTGTATTTGTACCACAACTTCTTTATCCATTCATCTGTCAATGGATATCTAGGTTGCTTCCATGCTCTAGCTATCATAAATAGTGCTGCAGTGAACAATGGGATACATGTGTCTTTTTCAACCCTGGTTTCCTCAGGGTAGATGCCTAGGAGTGGGATTGCTGGGTCATATGGTGGTTTTATTCCTAGTTTTTTAAGAAATCTCCATATCGTCTTCCATAGTGGCTGTATCAATAGACTTATGGACATGGAGAGAGGGGAGGAGAGGGTGAGATGTATGGAAGAGTAACATGGAAACTTACATTACTATATGTAAAATAGATAGCCAAAGGGAATTTGCTGTATGGCTCAGGAAACTCAAACAGGAGCTCTGTATCAACCTAGAGGGGTGGGATGGGGCGGGAGATGGGAGGGAGGTTCAAAAGGGAGGGGATATATGTACACAAGTGGGCCTTAGAAAGCATCACTACGAACAAAGCTAGTGGAGGTGATGGAATTCCAGTTGAGCTATTTCAAATCCTGGAAGATGATGCTGTGAAAGTGCTGCACTCAATATGCCAACAAATTTGGAAAACTCAGCAGTGGCCACAGGACTGGAAAAGGTCAGTTTTCATTCCAATTCCAAAGAAAGGCAATGCCAAAGAATGCTCAAACTACCGCACAATTGCACTCATCTCACACGCTAGGAAAGTAATGCTCAAAATTCTCCAAGCCAGGCTTCAGCAATATGTGAACCGTGAACTCCCTGATGTTCAAGCTGGTTTTAGAA
>SJYX01013104.1:24756-35012 GCA_006410675.1 Oreotragus oreotragus | reverse complement strand
GACTGAAGTGACTTAGCAGCAGCAGCGACATCACCTAGAACAATCCACCAAGCCTAGACCATGATAAGCTAAAAGAAAAGATAATGGGTTTAGAGAATCCTTTCTGAAGACAGTAATCCTGCAATCCTGTCTTCCTTCTGAACATGAACAGTTAAGTATTATCTTTGCTCTTCTTGCATCTATTCCTACTCTTCCAAAGCCAAACCCAGGGCTACAGATGCTCAAGAACAACCAAAATTATGCACTCAAAAAAGGAAAGACAAACAGGACTTGCCTGGTGGTCAGTGGTTGAGAATCCACGGTCCAGTGCAAGGGACGTGGGTTTGATCCCTGGTCAGGAAACTAAGATCTCACAGACTGCAGGGCCACGAAGCCCAGCACCCACTGCCGTTGGTGGTATGCTGATAGCCCTTGCCGTTCCCCTGTGCTGCAGCTGAGACCCGATGTAGCCAAACAGATGAAATTTTTTTAAAAGAAAGAAAAACATATACATACAATTTTTTTTAATGAGCCCAATTGTGGCACATTAACATTGTGGAAAATTTTTAAATAAGCATTACACATCAGTTTTCTAAAAAATTGTTTTTTCCTTTTCACAAGTTCAGATTCCCACTTTTCTACTCTTTTGTTCAACCATTTCACTCTCTATTCAAACTGCAGCACAACAACTCTAAAAATTTTATTACAGGAAGAATGCATCCTTGTCCAGCACTTACATCCAAATTCATCAACTGATGGATAGATAAATTAAATGTGATCTATCCACACAGTAGAATACTATTTCACAATGAAAAGGAATGGACTACTAATTCATACTACAACATACATGACCCTTGAAAACATAAGTTAAAGAAGCCAGTCCTGAGAAGACAACATATTATATGATTCCACTATATGGAACTTCCAGAACAGGCCATCTATAAAGACAGAAGATGATGAGTGGTTGCCTGGGGCTGGGGAATTGGGAGGAAATGGGGGATGACTTTGGGAACATGGGTGAAGAGTTTATGTTAAGAGGTAATGAAAATGTTCTAAAACTGTGCACAACCCTATAATAATAAACTAACAACTGTTAAATTTTACACTTTAAAAGGATAAATTTATGGCATGTAAATTGTATCTGAGTAAAGCTGTTGTGAAATGAAGAAGAAAGGACTTGCACACAGCATTCCCTATTGACAATTATAATCAATATTTTTTCATGGTAGACCTTTTCATTTTTTTTTAATTGGAAGACAGTTACTTTACAATATTGTGATAGTTTCTGCCATACATCAACATGAATCAGCCATAGATAAACATACGTCCCCTCCCTCTTAAACCTCCCTCCCATCTCCCTCCCCATCTCACCCCTCTAGGTTTAAATAGAGCACTGGCTTAGAGTTCCTGTAAGCTCAAACGGGAAACTCTTATGGGAAAAAAAATTCCCATAAGGTCAATATCCATAGCGTGTGCAGCAAGGAAGCAACACCTCCTACAGAAGGGTTGTGAACAGGGTTGTTTCCTCTTCAGGAGTATGATATGCTATAGGGGCTCCCACATTGATTGATAGCTGTTGTCTAGTAACATCATCGACCATCATTTGGTGTACTGATTACACCATTCAGTGCCGCCTGCTCCCCACTTGTCTCTTGCTCCGACTCCTATTGTTCTGCTCTTCCTATTATTAAATAAATCTGTTTCATTGCAGAAAGCTGTGTTTTGGCTCACACTGCACAACAACAGGCCCTTGGAAACTTGGCTCTTCACACATGTTCCTGATATCATTTTAATGGACTTTGGCACACACAGGCAAAGTACAGGTAGGTTATTTTCTAAAAGATTCTTTCTTTGGAATTGATGTAGAGACATTAAAATCTCAGAGAAGACATTTTACAAAGATTAACTTTCTCTTTAAGCTCTTCAAAACTGTAAGATAATGAGTACCAAAAAAAAAAAAACTGGTAAAGCCAAAATTCTTCATCAGAGCATTAATGTCAATTGCTGAAGTAATACTTGAACAAATCTATTTTTTCTTAGTCATGAAAATTATATAATAAATACATTTTCAAACTTATGTCCACCTATGGAGGCTTATTTTGTGGCTGATATGGGCTCATAAGGACAAGGAGGAGACTCAGGTCTTTGTTGCAGACCAGGGTTGCCAGAAAAGTCAGAAATCTGAGTTCATGTGAGCTCAGGAGATAAGGGACAATTCTAGATTGCAGGAAGGGAAAGAACTGCACCTGAAACAAAGGGTCTGCAAAGGACAGGCAAAGTGGATGACTGGTTCCCCGAGGCAGAGCCTGAAGAGATTCCTTATGGGAATAAGATACAGAAGGTGAGACGCAGCAAGAAAGAGCTTTATAGGAACAGCTCCTAGAACCAGCCAGTAAACAAGAGAAAATGTGAAGGATACTAGCATTCTGGCTTTTCTCAGCCTTATGTTTCTCTTGAGTATTTAAAAAGGCAGTAGATTCTATGCTCCTGCATATTTTTCAAAATCTTACATGAAGATTGGAAATGAAGCTCCAACATCTTCAAATCTCCAAAAGGATTTGATCTCATACCCATATTCATTCCATATACAAAACTTTTACCAGTTTCTTCCTGTGACCTTCATACCACCCAGAGTTAGGAGCAGAAGGGAGACTCAAGTATTCCACTCGGACACAATTCACCACAAGTTCCCAAATGAACACTTCACAAATTCACTAAAATAAAACCTAGACAGGAGAAAGAAGAGAGCCAGGTTTAGCAGAGAGAGTACAGGTGTTCAGTAAGTGTTTGGTGATTGAATATAGATGACTAAGTATATGCCCAAACAGTACTCATAGCAGAGTACATCATGAGAAACGCTAGGCTGGATGAAGCACAAGCTGGAATCAAGATTGCCGGGAGAAATATCAATAACCTCAGATATGCAGATGACACCACCCTTATGGCAGAAAGTGAAGAAGAAATAAAAAGCCTGTTGATGAAAGTGAAAGAGGAGAGTGAAAAATTTGGCTTAAAGTTCAACATTCAGAAAACTAAGATCGTGGCATCTGATCCCATCACTTCATGGCAAATAGATGGGCAAACAGTAGAAACAATGCCAGACTTTATTTTTTGGGCTCCAGAATCACTGCAGATGGTGACTGTAGCCATGAAATTAAAAGACTCTTACTCCTTCGGCGGAAAGTTATGACCAACCTAGATAGTATATTGAAAAGCAGAGACATTACTTTGCCAACAAAGGTCCGTCTAGTCAAGGCTATGGTTTTTCCAGTGGTCAAGTATGGATGTGAGAGTTGGACTGTGAAGAAAGCTTAGTGCAGAATTTATGCTTTTGAACTGTGGTGTTGGAGAAGACTCTTGAGAGTACCTTGGACTGCAAGGAGATCCAACCAGTCCATCCTAAAGGAGATCAGTCTTGGGTGTTCATTGGAAGGACTGATGCTGAGGCTAAAATTCCAAAACTTTGGCCACCAGATGCGAAGAGTTGACTCATTGGAAAAGACTCTGATGCTAGGAGGGATTGTGGGCAAGAGAAGGGGAGATGGTTGGATGGCATCACTGATTCGATGGACGTGAGTCTGAGTGAACTCCAGGAGTTGGTGATGGACAGGGAGGTCTGGTGTGCTGCGATTCATGGGGTCACAAAGAGTCGGACATGAATGAGCGACTGAACTGAACTGAACTGAAGCGCTCTCAAACTCATGTAAGATAGAGATTTTCAGACCCATTGGCAAAAGACTGCTGAATACTGTGTAAAGACATTGCTACAAAAACATTCATATTAATCCTTCAACCCCCAGAACAAAGGCCCCAACTGAAAGTCAGACACACTCTATGTTCATCCTGATTTTCAATAAGCTCCAAAGCACTGTAATGGATCACTGTAACCATTTACTTCATACACTTACTCTGAAGCTTCCATAGTAGATGGGAAACCAGTCATGATAATCCCATGAACACTCTACAATATTACATGAAAGTTAAAACTGAGGACTGTTTAACTACATTAAAGAATATTTGTGTCTTTCCCATTTTCTACATAGAAATATTCAATATGTTCAAAACTATGCATGAAATTACAGAATATTTAGAAAAGAGAATTTCAGGTACATTAAAAGAAAAGATTTATTAAATGAATGTGAGATGAAAATGCCCTGAAGAAATAGCTAAAATATTAATCCTATCGACAGGATTGAATACTTTACACTATTAATTATTCTCATACAACATTCATTTGCAACATTATTCCAGATTTTAAGTAAATATAAGAAATCTTTGATGGAGGTCAACTTTATTTTGAGATTGTCAGTAAAACCTACTACTTTTCTAATAAGTAATTGTTAGTCATGACCAACCTAGACAGCATATTAAAAAAAAGAGACATTACTTTGCCTACGAATGTCCATCTAGTCAAGGCTATGGTTTTTCCAGTAGTTATGCATGGATGTGAGAGTTGGGAGTCCCTTGGACTGCAAGGAGATCCAGCCAGTCCATTCTAAAGGAGATCAGTCCTGACTGATAGTCATGACCAACCTAGACAGCATATTAAAAAAAAGAGACATTACTTTGCCTACGAATGTCCATCTAGTCAAGGCTATGGTTTTTCCAGTAGTTATGCATGGATGTGAGAGTTGGGAGTCCCTTGGACTGCAAGGAGATCCAGCCAGTCCATTCTAAAGGAGATCAGTCCTGACTGTTCATTGGAAGGACTGCTGTTGAAGCTGAAACTCCAATACTTTGGCCACCTGATGCAAAGAACTGACTCATTTGAAAAGACCCTGATGCTGGGAAAGATTGAAGGCAGGAGGAGAAGCGGGTGACAGAGGATGAGATGTTTGGGTGGCATCATTGACTCAATGGACGTGAGTTTGGGTAAACTCTGGGAGTTGGTGATGGACAGGGAAGCCTGGCGTGCTGCAGTCCATGCGGTCGCAGAGTCGGACACAACCGAACAACTGAACTGAACTGAACTGAATAAGAGGCATCTAAACTACCACAGACCCATGTTCAATCCTTGGGTCAGGAAGGTCCCCTGAAGAATGGAATGGTTACCCACTCCAGTACTCTTACCTGGAGAATTCCATGGACAGGGGAGCCTGGCAGGCTACAGTCCATGGAGTCACAAAGAATCAGACACAACTGAGTGAAAAAAAAAAAAAATCACATATTCTATTATACAGTCAGGTACTTTATAAGTTCAGTGAATGGGAACAAGATAGTGAAAGACAAGATGGAAAACCTTTAAGCACATGAGAAAATAGAAATATGTAATTCTGAAGTGATTAATTCAAAATCAAATCAGCACTAACAATAAGAGTAACCCTAATCACAAACACAGTGGGAAATTTTTTAAATCACAGACAAAGTTCCAAGTTTATAAAGAAAGATAACTGAAATTCTTGGAGACACAAATTTTTTAAAACTATAGACAATACAATTGACCTACAAGAGCTATTTGAACATTTTGAGAAACTTAAAAAAAAAATCTAATTTTATTAGCTGCTGCTGCCAAGGAATGCATCAAGTTAAAATAAAAATGTCAAACGATGTGTCCTTCAACATAAAATCACCAAAGTGTTCTATGTTATTAACAACAAGCACCTTTATTATTCATAGAGAACTTCATCTCAGTGCCTTTGAATTCACAGGGGTTAACTTAGTGAACAGTGTCTTCCATTTATTGCATACTTTCTCTAAAGCCCTGGACATTTCCAGCTGACAAATACAGACACAGTTTTCATTTTCAGAAACAACATTAGTTTGCTGCACCATTGGGTGAAATCCAAGCATTTAGTCAGGCTTGTTTCCCTCGCTGCCTGGCTTAGCACATGTAATGAGAATTATGTCTTTCACTTCCACGCCAACTTGAATACATTAGATGCAAGAATAACAGAGTCAGCACTATATCAAGATAGACATGACTGCAGAAAATAATCTAATATGTCCTTACCCAGGTGGCATTCAGCTTCTAAGCATTGTAACTAATGAACCACAAAAAACTAATGACAGGCTACAATTTTATATTAGTCTCATAAAATTTCATAATTTAAACCATTCAACCCATTTGTTCTTTTAAGCAGAATTATCTTGAGACTTACCAATAATCTACTCAAGTATTTTTTTCCCATTTTGAAAATAAGTATACAAAGAACATAAAAATATGACCAGCTTTTTGTTGAGAGGTTAAAAAGGCCTACATATCACACCAAACGGAATATTATTTTCTGAAGAATAGTTAAAACCACAAAAAGTAAATCTAAATAACTGTTGGTTTGGGTTTTTTTACTTATTTGTACATTTTGGAATTTTTTTCCAGTAAAGTGCTAGGTCCTACACTACATCATTTTACATTTTACATGCATTTTCTAGCTGAAGCTTTATACTCATAAATGGGGCTTCCCAGGTGGCACTAGTCGTAAAGAACCCACCTGCCAGTGCATGAGACGTAAGAGGGTTTGATCCGTGGCTTGGGAAGATGCCCCGGAGTAGGAAACAGCCACCCACTCTAGCATTCTTGCCTGGAGGATTCCATGGACAGAGGAGACTGGCGGGCAGCAGTCCATCAGGTCACAAAGGGTTGGACATGACTCAGCACGCACACATGACGTGACATGGACTCAGTCAACTTTTTTTGGCTGTTGTGGTGGAGACTATTAGCTAGCTAGCCCCATGGCCACTCCCAAGACCCTTCCATGTTGCTTACCTTTGCTATAGCATTTGGATATTCTGAGTATTCACTTTTCAGACTCCCTTTCAGCTAAGAGTGGCCATCTGACACGGTTCTATTCAATGAGATATAAGCAAAAGTCACCTGGGGAATTTATGAATAACTCTGCTGCAGTCCATGGGGTCGCTAAGAGTCGGACACGACTGAGTGACTTCACTTTCACTTTTCACTTTCACGCATTGGAGAAGGCAATGGCACCCCACTCCAGTACTCTTGCCTGGAAAATCCCATGGATGGAGGAGCCTGGTGGGCTATAGTCCACGGGGTCGCTAAGAGTCAGACACGACTGAGCGACTTCACTTTCACTTTTCTCTTTCATGCATTGGAGAAGGAAATAGCAATCCACTCCAGTGCTCTTGCCTGGAGAATCCCAGGGACGGGGGAGCCTGGTGGGCTGCCGTCTATGGGGTCGCACAGAGTTGGACACGACTGAAGTGACTTAGCAGCAGCAGCAGCTGCTGCCTCAAGAAAGTGACAAATGTTGCTAGTGTTACCTTTTTCCTCTTCATTCAGCCTAGACTCAAAACATAATGTGTGGTCTTCCATCTCGGACCAAGAGTCAAAAAATATAAGGGCAAAAGAATAACACGCCAAAGATGGCAGCATTGATATGGAGAAAAAGTTCTGGGAGCCCACTCCCCCATAACAGTCACACTGAGGCTGCTTTTAACATATCAGTATAGTTGAGGCTCTCTTGACTGCATTTTCTATAACTCAGAACCAAAACACAATTCAGCCTGGCTAGGTTCCAGGTCTTGGAATACAGCACATTTTTGTGGAACTCACATTCTCATGGAAAAGGCATTTGATAAACAAGAATTTCAAGTGCTGGGAAGAATAGTAAAGCAGGGTAATGGTACAGACCATGACAAGACGCAGGGAAAGTTTCTCTAAAGAGATAACACTTAACCTAGGTAAAATTTGGAACACAATTATGTTTTGGAAAAAGAATCATTGCAAGTTCAGGAAATAAAGGCCATGAGACAGGAAAATGCCTGACATACTCAAAAATCCACAAATGGTTGGTATTGCTGAGCCTGAATTAGGAAGAACAGAACATTGCCTCAAAAGTAAGAAATTCTGTTAATAACCATGAACTTTCACTTTAAAGCCTTTTATTTATCTGGTAGCATTTAACTTCTTAAAAAGTCATTCACTTGACTTTCGGCAATTAGCTGCCCGGCATTTAAAAATTTTTGTAAGACATCGTGTGTGTGTGTGTGTGTGTGTGTGTGTGTGTGTGTGTTGCTTAGTCATGTCTAACTCTGCAGTCTCATGCACTGTAGCCTACCAGGCTCCTGTCCATGGAATTCTCCAGGCAAGAATACTGGAGTGGGTGGCCATTCTCTTCTCCAGGGGATCTTCCTAACCCAGGGATCAAACCCAAGTCTCCTGCATTTTTTAGGCAGATTTTTTATCATCTGAGCCCCCAAGGACGCCTATGTAAAATAATATCCTATCTCAAATAACATTTATCCAAGGCAGTCTTGGAATGATTTCAAACACATACATTCACCTGTTTTTTTTCTTTAAATCTATTTTTATTATTTTATTCAAGTTTTGACTTGTTATTTGTAATATTTTCAAACTTACTGATAAGGTACAAGAAAAGCACAAAGAATTTTCTTATATCCCTAATCAAGAGACCTCACTGGAATTTTATCAGCTGTCCAGTTTTGTAAAAGAATTCGATCCTGAATCATTGCACTTAGCTGTCATTTCTCTTCAGCATCCCTTACTTTGGAACAGTTCTGTTGACTTTCCTAGATCTTCATGAATTTAACAATTTTAAAAATTATAGGCCAATTACTTTGTAGAATTTCCTCAGTTTGGATTAGTCTGTTTCCCCAAGTATAATTTCAGGTTATACATTTTCTGCCATTCACTTGTTTTTAAGGATATTGGTGACACCAAGAAATGGGGAAGGTTCTTCGAAATTGAACAGTAGATATGGAAGGGATGAATAATAGCACTTGCTGGGATCATAAAAAATCAGGTCTCTGAACAGAGGTCTGACATATTTTTCACACTTCTTTCCCTCAGATGTCCTTAATACTATCCTAAATACTTTTTTTAAAAAACGGAGATAGCACCTAAGAATAGAAAAAATTAAACAATTTCCTCCCAACACGTTCAGAAATTTTTGACATCCACATTTAATGATGAACTATGAGATCCTTTCAAGTCACCATCTGTTAACAGAGGTGCTTTAGGAGCAGCAGTGCTTTAAAGATGCTGGACAGTTGCCTCCCAAGGAGACAGCTGGTAAGCAAAACAGAATGATGGATGCTCAGCTAACCCATATATCTGATTTTCCTATCCCTTTGTATAAGCATTATGGCAAAAAGCTAAGGATAATTGCTTTTTTACCTTGCATCTTTGAGGAGAAAAGCAATGGATCTGCAAAAAGTTAGAACAATTCTAAATACAGCAGAGGAAAACACCATGTGGCAAGACTAGGTAGAATTTTAATAC
The DNA here is from genome assembly GCA_006410675.1 of Oreotragus oreotragus. Lineage (NCBI taxonomy): Eukaryota > Metazoa > Chordata > Mammalia > Artiodactyla > Bovidae > Oreotragus > Oreotragus oreotragus. The sequence goes on along the minus strand of SJYX01013104.1, from coordinate 25,831 downwards.
ATATTTCCAATTCTAATGTTAATGTGTAATTGAATACATGATAAAGTAAGTCTCCAGGACTCCATCATGAGTCTAAATATTGAATCAGAAGATAAGTATAGACATTGAAATAAACATCCATATAAATAAAAAATATTAAATTATGTTTTCTCCTATACTTGATTGAGGGGAAGGCAATGGCACACCACCCCAGTGCTCTTGCCTGGAAAATCCAATGGACGGAGTAGCCTGATGGGCTGCAGTCCATGGGGTCGCTAACAGTCAGACAGACTGAGATACTTCACTTTCACTTTTCTCTTTCATGCATTGGAGAAGGAAATGGCAACCCACTCCAGTATTCTTGCCTGGAGAATCCCAGGGATGGGGGAGCCTGGTGGGATGCCGTCTATGGGGTCACACAGAGTCGGACACGACTGAGGTGACTTAGCAGCAGCAGCAGCATATTTGATTGAAATATTCATGAATGGTTGTACTCAGTCAGAAGAGAAATTTTGTCTTTATAGAAGAATTTCAGCTAATAGATGTCAAAGAAATGATAACATTAGAATATCACCATTTTGTAACCCAAATGAAGTCCCTGACTTAGACAATTTTCATCAATGAATGACACCTTTAAGTAACAAGTTGATGGTGAGCTTTTTAGTGGGAGGCATCAGGCTGTCACTACCAAACACTTCTTAAAAAAATCAGTCTTACAGCATGTATGGGGCAACCTGACATCATGCCTCCAGATGCAGTGTGATAAAATCACATAGATCATCTAGAAATAGTCTGCCCAAAAACAGTTGAATGTGAATTTACTTAAACACTAGAACTAACTTTCACTCACAGTGAATACATGTAAGAAAGGAGGAACAATTGTAACTTCAAAAACAAGTGAGGAGACAAATCCAGAATCTAGGTGATCAGTCGGGCTCTTAAGAGTCAATGGCATGGGAGAGAAAGCTAATGAGGGGATTGCTTTATATGAAAAAAGACTGAAGGTAAACAACCATCAAAATTTTAAATGTGTAAAAAGACCTTTAAAAGTTAGAGAAATGTAATTATGAACTGCACATTGGGTGAAATTAATTTT
>SJYX01013104.1:12354-22665 GCA_006410675.1 Oreotragus oreotragus | reverse complement strand
GGAAAAACCATAGCCTTGACTAGGCGGACCTTAGTTGGCAAAGTAATGTCTCTGCTTTTGAATATACTATCCAGGTTGGTCATAACTTTTCTTCCAAGGAGTAAGCGTCTTTTAATTTCATGGCTGCAGTCTCTCATCTGCAGTGATTTTGGAGCCCCCCAAAATAAAGTCTGACACTGTTTCCACTGTTTCCCCATCTATTTCCCATGAAGTGATGGGACCAGATGCCATGATCTTCATTTTCTGAATGTTGAGCTTTAAGCCAACTTTTTCACTCTCCACTTTCACTTTCCTCAAGAGGCTTTTGAGTTCCTCTTCACTTTCTTCCATAAGGGTGGTGTCATCTGCGTATCTGAGGTTATTGATATTTCTCCCGGCAATCTTGATTCCAGCTTGTGTTTCTTCCAGTCCAGCGTTTCTCATGATGTACTCTGCGTATAAGTTAAATAAGCAGGGTGACAATATACAGCCTTGATGTACTCCTTTTCCTATTTGGAACCAGTCTGTTGTTCCATGTCCAGTTCTAACTGTTGAGCCAATTATATTTGGACATCTGCAGATTTTAATATCCATACATTTTTGTACAGCTCTTAAATTTTGCTTATTTAAAATGGATCACTGTAAGTCACTGCAGTCTCTTTTGAGAGTAATCAGTTAATGGTTGTCTTATTCACTTCGGGCTGCTAAACAAACTACTATAAACTAGGTGATTTGAACAAGCATTTACTTCTCTGGAGGCCTTGAGCTCTAAAGTCCAAGATCAAGGTGCCAACAGAACTGGTGTCCAGTGAAGGCACTCTTCTTGGTTTACAGAAGACCATCTTTTCGTACAGTGCCCTCATGTGATAGAGAGAGAGGGAGCGCGTTCTCAATGTACTTACATAGAAAAGCTGGGCAATAACCTATTATCCAACCACTAGAAATATTTAAGTGAGCCAACTCTTTAAAATACTATAGAGATTATATAAGTGTATACAATAGTATAAATTTATAATATCAAATAGAAAGTGTAGAGTCATTGAGTTTATAGTGATTTTGCCGTAATACTAGTTATAACTTTGGATGTGTTATGTAACTCTTCTGAAACTTAAGTTTCCTTCAGAGCATTATAATAAACATTCACCAAAAGTATCCAATAAATATTAGTTATTTTGATTATCATAATAACTGATATTACATTTTTATATTATTAGAAGGAGTGAAAAATGCACAAGAAAATCATATATTTGAAGCAAATGAATACTAGGTATCACTTATATAAATTTAAAATTCAAACTAAGAAGGTAAAACTGAATCACATACTTCTCAAATTTAGGATGATTTCCTTCTATATGTATAGATAAGTAGAGCATATATTTGACTGATCTAGGCAGTGTCTGTGTTTGAGATTTCAGTCAACCAAAAATCTGGTAATTAAATTTAACAATACAGTTAACATGATAAATTACAATTAGAGATTTTTCTGTTAACCCACTCTTAACATTTGTAAGGGAAAGATGTCTATAACTTATTTATTCATTGTTAAATTATTTTTGCCAATATTGCATTTAGAAATTACCTTTGTGTTCATAAAGAAAATGGTCCTATAATGTTTCTTTTTCATTTTTTTCAGCATTTTTAGTCAAGGTATATTAGCATCATAAAGTGACTTAAAGAATCTTAAATTTAGAAAAGTTTTGAAAAATTCCTAAAATTAGAGATATTTATTCTGTGAAAGATGGTTAAATTTTACCTGTTAAACAATATGGACTTAGATGGATGTGCATTCCTGAGTGTGAGTGTATTGTAAATTTTTAACTACTGATTCCATTTCTTGTTTGACAGTTTATAGGATGTTTATAATTTTTTATACTTTTATAAGCAAATTTCCTACAAAATTGTCCTTTTTTTTTTTTTTTACCTTTTCCAATTCAGTAGTATATATTTACATATGGTTTTCCCTTGGGTTTTTGTTTTTTTTTTTAATTTTATTTTAACTGAAGGCTAACTAAATAATAGGCTCCAGTTTCATCCACCTCATTAGAACTCACTCAAATGCATTCTTTTTTATAGCTGAGTAACAGTGCCTTGTGTATATGTACCACAACGTCCTTATCCATTCATCTGCCGATGGACATCTAGGCTGCTTCCATGTCCCAGCTACTGTAAGCTGTGCTGCAGTGAACACTGGGGTACATGTGTCTCTTTCAATTCTGGTTCCTTTCCCTGAGGCCTTTTTCAGTCGCTGATAAATCTATAGTTATGTTCTGCTTTTGGTCCTAGTATTACTTCAGCCTTCTCTCTGTTTTCTCAGTTTTGTTGTGCTACAGCTTATGCAGCTTAATGATTCAGTTATATATGTGTGTGTGTGTGCATATCCTTTTTCAGATTCTTTTCTCTTGTACATTATTACAAAACATTGAGTAGAGTTCCCTGTGCCATACAGTAGGTTCTTGTTGGATACCCATTTTATAGAAGTATTTATGTTGATCCCAAACTCTTAATATATATCCCTCCCCCACTTTCCCCTTTGGTAACCATAGTATGTTTTCTTTGTGAGTCAATTTCTATTTTGTAAATAAGTTCATCTGTATCCTTTTTTAAAAAATTCCATCTAAAAGTGATATCATAGGATACTTGTCTTTGTCTGACTTATTTCACTCAGTATGACAGTTTCCATCCATATTGCTGCAAATGGCATTATTTCATTCTTTTTAATAGCTGAGTAATATTCCAACACATATACATACTGTATCTTCTTTATCAATTCCTCTGTCAACAGACATTTAGGTTGCTTCCATGTCTTGGCTATTTACAATGAACACTGCAGTGCAAGGATCTTTCAGAATTATGATTTTCTTCAGATACTTGCCCAGGAACGGTACTGCAATATCATATACTAACTCTATTTCTAGCCTTTTGAGGAATCTCCATTCAGTTTTCCATAGTGGCTGCACCAGTTTATATCCCCACCAATAGGGTTAAGAGGGTCCCCTTTTCTTCACACTCTCCAGCATTTATAATTTGTAGATTTTTTTAATGATGGCCATTGTGACTGGTGTGAGGTGATACCTCATGGTACTTTTAATTTGTATTTCTCTATAATTAGCAATGTTGAGCATTTTTTTCATGTACCTTTTGGCCATCTGTGTGTCTTCTTTAGAGAAATGTCTATTTATATCTTCTGCCCATTCTTTGTTTGCATTGTTTGTTTTTTTGACATTGAGTTGTAGGAACTATTTGTATATTTTTGGAAATTAATCCCTTGTCAGTTGCATCACTTGCAAATATTTTCCCCCATTGTGTAGGTTATCTTTTCATTTTGTGTGTGGTTTCCCTTGCTGTGCAAAAGCTTATTAGTTTAATTAGGTCCCATTTGTTTATTTTTATTTTTATTTCCATTACTCTAGGAGATGGATCCCAAAAGATATTTCTGTGATTTATGTCAGAGAGTGTTCTGCCTGTTCCCCTCTAAGAGTTTTATAGTGTCCAGCTTTACATTTAGGTCTTTAATATATTTTGAGTTTATTTTTGTGTGTTACAGAATGTTCTAACTTCATTCTTTTACATGTAGCTGTCCAGTTTCCCTAGCACCACTTATTGAAGAGACTCTCTTTTCTCTATTGTACATTCTTGCCTCTTTTGTCATAGATTAACTGACCATCAGAGTATGGGTTTATTTCTGGGCTTTCTGTCCTTTCCATTGATATAAATATCTGCTTTTGTGCTGCAGATACATTTTTATGTTAATTTCTCAGCTTAGAATTTTCTAAGCAATCAAGGTACTATAATTTAAATTCCAAATCCATTTGAAGGCTAGGCCCAGGTAGGAACTTTCTTTCCCAACCAAACAAAGAAGAGGAAATCTTCATTTTTATCTCCTTCAGCCTCCATCCCAATAGATGCATGTTTTAGTCCTTTCTCTTGCAATATAACTTGTCAATAGTCAGGGCATTATGCATGGATCCTGCCTCCAACTCTCTAGCTCCAGAGCCCAATGCCTACCCTCACATCCATGTGTAGGTTTTTACACCCAAGCCTCTAGTCGCTACCTGGCCCTACCTCCTCCAGGCTCTCACTGTCCATGTCTCTACCGTTCTCTCTAATGTTTATACTCCTATTTCCTCTGACACCTGAGGATTTCCTCCTTACACTCTTTTAAGTCCACCCAAACAGATTTTTTAAATATTTTGCTCTATTTTCTCAAGCATTTCTAGGCATTTGTAGTGGGTAATTTTTCACCAACATTCTAGAAGCAGAAATAGCAATACTTAACATTTAATGAGTTGATGTCTGGCTGCCATAAAGCTGGCAAGTCTTCATGTGAGAATGAAATCATCCCGCTTTTAACTCTGCATTGAACTAAATTATTTTACTAGTTACAAAGTCAAATTTTTATTTTTGTAATGATAATTCACAATTGAAAGAATTTTACACAATTAAAAGATAAAGTATTTGATGAAATGATAGGATTTTGATGTGAAAATACATATTCTAAGGCAGAAAATTTATAGCTTTGGTTGTTACATACCAAAACTACATGAACACAAGTGAACATGATATCAAATTAATGCCAAGTGAAGACAAATGGAATCACAAAGTTATTATATGAATGAAGTTTCTCAGTACACAGAAAAGAAATAGTAGAAAGAATAGTAGAGTCATCAACTATATATGACACTATTGCCATCATTACCAAAATTCTTCTTCTAAAATACAATTCAGTTTCAGAGAAACATCACCCTCTAACATATCATAGTAAATAGTATTGCTAATTTGAATTTTATTTGCTTTTATGGATTGATATTTAAAGTATAAATTTGTTATGATTTTGCAGCTGGGTTAGTGCTACAAGAATTGAAAGAGTCTGCCTATTATTACAGATAGAGTACATATTTTTGTAACCTTACAGAAATGTAAGTAAATACTAGAGGCCAGATACTTTTTTCTCTTTTAAAAGACTAAGAAATAGAAATGCAAGTACAGAAAGTTATTCTAGTCAGCTCCATTTTCAGTTGCAAAATGTTGAAAACATCCCATATGTCCATACATAGAACATAACTATAATAAACTATAGAACATTGACACAAAGGAGTATTATGCAGCTATGAAAATTGGGAAGAGTCTCTATGTGTTGAAACAAACGATTCCCAGATATGTTGTTAAATGAAAAATGGCGCAGTACAAAAGACTGTATTGTATGCTACTTTCTTGTAAGAAAGATGAGGAAATAGAAACACACATATATATCTACCCAACTGTGCAAAATAAAACACAGGAAGTTAAACCAGAATCTAACGAGGTTGGCTGCACACAAGGAGTAAGTGAAATTGGGGTAAAATGCATTTAAAAATAAAAACAGAATGTGTAAGAAAAATGATACATTCCTGAGTTTATTTTACAGTTTGACTTTTAGAATCATTTCAAATGTTTACATTTCCCAATTAATAAATAATTAAAATCAACAAGTACTAATAATTAAAATTGAATGCAGACAGAAACAGATAAGCTTAACTTTATTACCAATGAATAGCATAACCATATGAAACCAGAACAGAAAAAACTAACATGTAACTTTGGAAAAACAGTATTTTGACCATAAACTCTGAAAACAATATTCCAATATCACTCTCAAATAAGTTGTCTTGTTTACACAGGGGTATGGATTAGCAATTCAGAAACTACTTTTAAGTATTTCAGTATTAAGCAAATCCATAAATATATTATGAATAATGAAGGTTATGTCCCTCCCTGAATAGAGAATAGAGCTACAAATAAGGAAAGAGGGAAGGCCAGAATGATCAAATGGTATTATACTGGATCTGGAGGTATCAATATAAATTTATGATTTTTAAGGTAGAAGGGGGCAACAGAGGATGAGATGGTTGTATGGCACCATCGACTCAATGGACATGAGTTTGCAAGAACTCCAGCAGGAAGCCTGGCATGCTGCAGTCCATGGGGTTGCCAAGAGTTGTATATGACTTAGCAGCTGAACAACAACCATAGATAGGCAGACAGATAAACAGAGATAGATAGACAAATAAACAAACTTAGGTGTGTATGTATACTTCTCTAACTCTGTCCATTTAGAAGGTCTAAAAGCAATGATATTCCAGTACCAATACACACACCTAGTGCCCAGATCTTGGCTTTTATCGGGCTGACCAAAATTTTCATTTGGGTTTTTCTCTAAGATGGAAATGAAAAACCTGAGTGGACTTTTTGGCCAACCCAAATAAATGTTATTCTTCAGAAAAAAGAACCTGGATTCTGGAGAAATAACTGATTCTAGGGCTGGGTTAGTGAAAGTACTGGCCTAGAATATCTTAATGTTCCAGAAAGTAAGGAACTATACGCATGCACGCACACATGCAAAAAGCAAAAAGGACGACATGTCAAGATCTAGGAACCAACTCCCTACCGGTAATAGGCGAATTTAACAACCTGAATAATGATAGTAAATGGATTATAACCAACAGAATAAAATCAGAATCCACAAGTACAGATGTATATAAATAAGTAATGAATAAATAAAATATGAAAAAAAGCCCTTCTTTAAAGTAGAATTCCAGTTACTACAAGTACAAAGAAAACAGAAAATCACCCTTTGTAAAAAACCACAGTAAAATTTTTTTCAGTCAAGAATTATCAACTGATACTAAAACTGTGGGCAAAAATGTGTGAAAAAGAATATATTTACCTAGTCTCAAAATATCTTATCAAAAATGGAAACAAAATAGTTACTTTGTGGAGGAGAAAGTTGGCAGACACCACCTTAATTAGGTGATAAAATTTGAGTCCAGGCATAATGGGACAAATTGTCATCATTTGCCTCCTGATGTGATGCACTAAGAACACAAAAATGTTTCTGTGATACTGTTGCCAAAAATGCATCACTGAATATAATCATGAGGAAGATCAGGACAACCCAACTTGAGGGACAATCTATAAAATAGCTTGCCAATGCTTAAAAACTGTCAAGGCCATGATAATACTATTATCTAGTTGATGCAACTTTTCAGAGGCCCTTAGATTAGATATTAGTATTATATCAATGTTAATCGTCAGGTTTTATAATTATACGGCAGTATATAAAATGCTAACATTTGGAGTGCCTGAAAAGATATATGGGAATTTTGTGTTCTATTTTTGAAACTTTTTAAAAGTATGAAAGTATTTCAAAATGATTTTTTTTAATTAAAGAGAAAAGAATGTGAATATTCTTCAAACTTGAGAAACATGACTAGCCAGGTACAGTTGGCCAAGGTAGAAATAAAAATGTGCCATACTAAAACTAAGGTGAGAAAGAAAAGACATATTTTCATATTCTTTGTAATATATATCAAATGTACAATGTAGCTATTTAAAATACTGAAATCGTTTTATACCATTTGAATCATGGGCGTGAATTTCCAGGTGTCCCCTTTAAATCCTCCAACCATTCAGCCTCTCTTATGGGAGAATAATGAGTTAATGCTTTGGGCCATATTTGTCCTGACTGCCCAGTGTCCATGCCATCAGTTCAGTTCAGTTCAGTCGCTCAGTCGTGTCCGACTCTTTGCGACCCCATGAATCGCAGCACACCAGGCCTCCCTGTCCATCACCAACTCCTGGAGTTCACTCAGACTCACGTCCATCGAGTTGGTGACACCATCCAGCCATCTCATCCTCTGCCGTCCCCTTTTCCTCCTGCCCCCAACCCGTCCCAGCATCAGAGTCTTTTCCAATGAGTCAACTCTTCCCATGAGGCATAGCAGCTGTTAAATATTTCAACTAGCATCACTTATAAATGTTCTTTGAACCAGATATTCAAACATTACTAATAATATAATAGCCAACAACTTCTGAGTTTTTTTCTGTGTGTTAGGCTGTATCACAGTTCTTTACACTGATTATCTCGTTTGATCTTTGCAACAAACACATCAGTTTAATTTAACTAAAAAATGAAAATCATACTGATATAATGCAATAACTGGTACCAAAAAATCAATAACATAAAAAATGGGTTACATTACAGTAATGGTTAATGAAATGTGTAAACCTGTAGAGCTAGCCATCCAAGAGTCCTATTAGCCTAATTGCGCACATGGAAATCTTCTAATCTCAGTATCCTTTGGCACCACCTTGCAGGTAGGGGTAAACTCATGCTAAATTATGAACATGGATAGCTCTAACTGGAATTTCCAAGACAGTGGCAGGGATTCAAAGAATCTTCTAGTAAGTTCATGCCCATTCTATCAGTCTATTATGGGGAGGAAATTGGGGACTTGGAAACATCCACCGCAATTTCCCAGTCACATTTCCTACTTAGCTTCACACTCCTTCTACCTACAGAAGAAGAGCTAGGGCCAGTCACCAACTGGATCTTATTCAAACTTGTATGACTGTGAAGTGCTACCAAACTGGTATTCCTGAGTTGTACCAGGGTCTTCTGCACCGCAGGCAGATTCTTTACCATCGGAGCTACCAGGGAAGCAGAGTGCTATTTGTTGTTGCTTTTCAGTTGCTCAGTCATGTCCAACTCTTTGCAACCCCATGGACTGCAGCACGCCAGGCTTCCCTGTCCTTCACCATCTCTCAGAGTTTGCTCAAACTCATGTCCATTGAGCTGCTGGTGCCATCCAACCATCTCATCCTCTGTCATCCCCTTTTCTTGCTGCCTTCAGTCTTTCCCAGCATCAGAGTCTTTTCCAATGAGTCAGTGCTTCATATCAGGTGGCCAAAGTATTGGAGTTTCAGCTTCAGCATCAGTCTTTCCAATAAATATTCAGGGTTGATTTCCTTTAGGATTGACTGGTACTATTTATTAGTACTATTAATACTATTTATTGGACATCAAACCACAAAGTACCTTGTGATATTCCTTCTGCTAATATTAGTTCCCAGAATTATTATTTTGTCTTTAATTCATTTTTAGGATATTTACACATACTTTTGACAAGATTTTAGTTAATCTGAGACAAAAACTATGTTGCTGTACCCCAAATCTCTCTCATTGCCTTGCATAGAACTGACAGATATACAGAACATTATTGACTGAAACGTGAGTTTCTGAGTGTAGCATGTTGAATTCAGACAGAGGGAACAGAATGTGCAAAATTTTTTGATAGAGAGCCCATGAGGAATTTAAGAACTGGAAGATGGTGAAAAAATCAGAAGCTAGAAAATACATAGATTTGGAGGTCCTGGTAAGGATTTTGTTCATAGACGTACGACCAACAGAAAGCTATTAAGCATTACTCAGAGACTGTCAAAATGAAATCTGGTTTTAGGTTGTCCTTTGTTAATCTTCCATCTCCTTTCATTTTCTCAGGAGGTTTCTGGAAAAGATACCCTCACTGACTTGGCTTGAATGAAAAGCAGTTGAGGATTCAGTTCCCTTCTCATTATTTTAGATTGCTTGATTAAAGAGACTGTGAGAGCAAGGGCAGCAATATTTTAAATTAATCTTCTTAGTCCTTTTACAACTTCCTTTCATTTTCTCAGGAGGTTTCTGGAAAAGATACCCTCACTGACTTGGCTTGAATGAAAAGCAGTTGAGGATTCAGTTCCCTTCTCATTATTTTAGATTGCTTGATTAAAGAGACTGTGAGAGCAAGGGCAGCAATATTTTAAATTAATCTTCTTAGTCCTTTTACAACTCTTCAATCCAACCACACTATTAAAATCCTCACTTGCTAAAAAGAGTCTCAGGTCTCTATGGCTAAATTCTAAGGATCTTAAAATTGCACGTAAGTGGATTCTCTCATCAAATTTAGGAGGGTGTACATAAAGGCTCTTAGCTAACTCAGACCTCTGAGAAGTTCTTGGAAAGGTTAGGGTCTAGAATGGGAGGTAGAATAAATATGGAAATAACTTCAAAAAACAAGAAGAGATATTTCAAAATAAAGACACAAACCTGGCATTATATAGATTTGAGGGGACCATGTCCAGTTGGTGCCATTAGAAATAGGTTGCTAAATAAGGAATATTTGAGAAGGATGAATATAAGAGATTAAAGATAGAGAATGTTTCATGATTTAAAACAGAGTATTGTTTCAGAAAACATCTATTTCTGCTTTATGGATTACGCCAATGCCTTTGACTGTGTAGATCAAAACAAACTGAAAAATTCTTTAAGAGATGGGAATATCAGACCACCTTACCCGCCTCCTGAGAAATCTGTATGCAGATCAAGAAGCAACAGTTAGAACTGGACATGGAACAACAGACTGGTTCCAAATTGGGAAAGGAGTACATCAAGGCTGTATATTGTCACCCTGCTTATTTAAGTTATATGCAGAGTACGTCATTGCAAATGCTAGATGAAACACAAGCTGGAATCAAGAT
>SJYX01013100.1:133312-146609 GCA_006410675.1 Oreotragus oreotragus | reverse complement strand
GAATAAAGGTGTTAATGAGGAAAGATAGAAACCTGAGGATGCACTCCTTCATTTACTTGCTTTTCAAAGATTTTCAACAGTTCTAACTTTTGTAGCATCTCTGCCAAACACTGAAATATGAGTGTTTAAAATATGAATGAAAGTGTTACTCTCCCAAAGAGTTTCAGAATAACTAATATATTTTCATTATTTTAATCATCAATTACATAAATGTTCTACCAATATTAACTGACAATCATCTTTCAAAAAAGCAGAAAAAAATGCATGCAGTTTCTAAAGAGATTCAAGAAAGAACTTTGTTTATCAGAAATCTCAATATCATCAAGAAGAAAAGTCACTTTTAAAAATATTTTCCATTTTACCTTGTGGTATTTCAAACTCTATTGGTTTTTTAGAGTTGTTATGTAATTTAAATACAGAAATTTGTTCTCATCTAGACTTAGTGGTGTTTGTTCTTTTTTAAAAAAAATTATTTTCTCCCCTTCTAAGATGTAAGTTGTCTTAACAATCCTTCTGTGGCTTACAGGAGAGAAACAGTATGAGCAGAGAGAAGGTTGGCTGTTCTCTTCCTAAGAAACAGGGATTTTGTAAGTGAGAGCATACAACACAGAATCTCCCTAAGGCAGAAGAGTAAGAGTTTTCCAACTTAGCTTTCCAACTCTGCATGTGAAATGATTCACTAATTAGTAGTCCTAAATGTTAAGGAAGAGAAATGAAGAAATAAAAGCCACTTATATGGCGTTTTGTGTATGATGAAAGTGCTGTATGAAACTTTGCTTCTTCGTGGAAAATAACATTCTATAAAAATGTGGTCCTATAAACAGTTATTTAAGCGGGTTCCTACAGCTGCAGACTGATTAAAACCCAGCAGGTAAAGCTATAATAAACAAATGCCACCTGCTGCTGGAACAGGTGTTTGTGTCCTCATTTAGAAATGAAACTAAACGAGAGGATGCAGAGGGGTTAGAAGACACCATCGCCTGAATTACTCGGAGCCTGGCATTCTGTAATTCATTGTTGTTTGTCCTTGAACTTAATGCTGGGGGCTTTGATTTGCCAGGCTAGTTGATAATGCCTTGAGGATTAAACTTCAATACAATTAAGAAGACCTATATCTTCTCCTGATAGAATTCCCACACTCAGTGCTGGCATTTTTTACCTCTTTGTTTTATTGTTGACCTGTCTTCACCCTGCAGTACTTAGAAATCAATTATAGGACACAAATTATTGAGAACAGTTCTTTTCACCTCCTAAGAACAAATGAAAAGATACTTCATGCAGGATAAATTAAAGAACAGAATATATTGGATAGCATGCTATGAAATTTAATGAGTACCTTTTAAATATCATGCCTTATATGATTTTAGGCTCTTCTCTCACTTTTTTTCTGTATTTCATTTCTCATCACAATTCTAACACTCACGATTTACTGGAAAGAGAAAAAGGTTAATTCTATTGCTTTAAAAACTTTTGGCCTCTTCTTTTCTCCTTAAATAATATAAATTCATGAAAGTTATTTTAAAATGATTTTGAGAAAGTGTAACTGGAAGACTCAAGAACTCTTGGGGGAAAATAATTTGCCCAAAGTGTTTGCAATGGTTGCTACTTTAGGATGAGTCTAAGCTCCTTTATGATGCTAAAATTGAAATTCCAGTACTTTCACCACCTCATGAGAAGTGTTGACTCATTGGAAAAGACTCTGATGCTGGGAGGGATAGGGGCAGGAGGAGAAGGGGACGATAGAGGTTGAGATGGCTGGATGGCATCACCAACTTGATGGACATGAGTTTGAGTGAATTCTGGGAGTTGGTGATGGACAGGAAGGCCTGGCGTGCTGTGATTCATGGGGTGGCAAAGAGTCAGACATGATTAAGCGACTGAACTGAATTGAAGCTACTTTATAGATATTGTTATGAGATCAAATAAATAAGCAACTGTAATAATGTTTTGACTATTTCAAAGTTTTATGAATATAAAATAAATTTGAAATTGAAGTTTTATTTAAAACTCATTGGAAATAGACACATTTTGATATAAATTGTACGACATTTGCCAAGAGCTTACAAATAAGGTAGGATAAATGTTTTGTGAAATTTAAAACCTTCTGGCAGGAAGAAGAGGTTGAGCAACGTGTGTACCCATATTTTCTCAGAGAAGACAGTATGAAGTGTTTATATTTGACCATAATTAACAATCATAAGCAGTAACAAGGCTTATACCTATAGCTTCATGGGAGGATGTTTTAGTTAAAATAATGCTAGGATTGTTATTATAAAGACATTCACCCTACACTTTCAGAGGATTAACAAAATGAAATTTTATTTCTGCTCATATTAAGTTCAGGTAGATAGGAAGGAGGTTTCCTTCCTTGTAGTCATTTAGGGATCCAAGGTCTTTCTAGTGCATGGTCCTTCTAGACTCTTAGAATTTTTCTTTTCATTCAGCTGAGCACTGGAAAGGCACATCTTCTTATCCACTTGGATTCAGTACTGATATATGTTGGGTCTTTTCAGATCGCAAGGCCTGCATAGATGCAAAAGGGATGTCCCAAAATGTAGCCCCTGGCTAAGACACCACAGTGAAGAAACAACTCTACAATATGAAAGAGGAGTGTGACTCTTTGCTAGTTAGCTATCAATCTCCTCCACAAGGAAGCATAAACTAGCAAGATGGAATTTTAGGTTATTTCACGGCTGATGAAGATCTAAAGGATAATTCAGAGGAGCCTGATAGGCTGCAGTCCATGGGGTCGCTAAGAGTCGGACATGACGGAGCGACTTCACTTTCACTTTTCACTTTCATGTATTGGAGAAGGAAATGGCAACCCACTCCAGTGTTCTTGCCTGGAGAATCCCAAGATGGGGGAGCCTGGTGGGCTGCCATCTATGGGGTTGCACAGAGTCGGACACGCCTGAAGCGACTTAGCAGCAGTAACAGCAGGAGAGACAGGTTCTCAGGCTTCTTAATAGAATGGAATGTGCAAAATGTCCTCCAAGTGGGTGTGTGAGTGAATCTCCAAGAAAGTCAATAAAAAACCATTAAAAGAAAAAGTCAGCATTTAAATTTTTCAGTAGCCAAAATAAACAGTTCAGTGTTAGTTCAACTATTCCATCCATGCTCTCCAAACTCTATTCTTTTCTACTTCTCTCACCATCAACCCCAGGCCCTACACTGGTGAAGTAAAAAAAAAAAAAGAAAGAAAGAAAAGTTGATAGAAAAATGTAAATAGAAAGAAATAAAAGTGGAGACAGAAAAGGAGGCTAACATCACCCCTCTCTCACTATAGTCCTACAGAATTCTCAATAGAGAAACTGAGAGTAGCTGAGAGTAGCTGGCAATAAAGTTTGACTGTATTTTATTATTAATATATAATAGACTAGATATTAATTGCTGCCCAGAGAACTTTTGATTACCTGAAAATAATATAAATATATATGTATATATAATAAAATAACACTAAGGTTTAATTTCAACCAGTTACTTGGGAAAACCCTGCTCCAGAGAATTAATTTAAAGGAAGAGTGAAAAATAAAATGGTGGATTTATGATTATATCCCCTGAACTGTGCTTTAAGCAGAGAATGATATAAATAAGAAGTATTGGAGAGAAAATCTTTCATGGGTATACAAAGTTAGACGTTGTGTTTGATCAGTTTTCCTGTAAGATGTGTACTGATTTCCATACCCACGTTGTTATTGTTCAGTCACTAACTAGTGTCCCTCCCTCTTTGTGACCCCATGGACTGTAGCATGCCAGGATTCTCTGTCCTTCACTACCTTCCAAAGTTTGCTCAGTTTGCTGTAATCCACACAGTCAAAGGCTTTAGTGCAATGAAGCAAAAGTAGATGTTTTTCTGGAATTCTCTTTATTTTTCTGTGATCCAATGGCAATTTGATCTCTGGTTCCTCTGCCTTTTCAAATCCAACTTGTATACCTGGCATTGCTTAGTTCACAAACTGTTGAAGCCTAGTTTGAAGGATTTGGAGCATTACCTTGTGAACATGTGAAATGAGCACAATTGTATATTACTTTGAACATTCTTTGGCATTGCCCTTGTGAATGGAATGAAAACTGACCTATTCAAGTTCTATGGCCACTGACGAATTTTCTAAATCTGCTGACAAATTGAGTACAGCACTTTAACAGCAAAATCTTCAGGATTTGAAATAGCTCAGTGGGAATTTTATCATCTTCATTAATATCTAGCAAAATTATGTATAATTCTATTTTAATATACATTTTTTTCTTAGTACAAAATAAACATTACTTAATCTTTGGTGATTTGTGACTTTGAAAGGTTCAGAATCATTTAGAATAATGTAATTAGAGAAGAAATAGGATATATTAGAAAAACTGACTCCTTTCTTAAGTCTTTCTTAACACATTTCTTCCTCTTTTCCAGGTAGAAGTCATAATTTTTCTTGCCTTTGACTCTGTAACCTGTGTGTATCTATTCTTTCTGTTGAACCTGAACATTCAGAAGTCAGTGATCTTTGAATTTCCTTTATCAACAGTACCTGATATATAGAAGTTCTGGTAAACAGAGAAAGTCACAGATTTGAAAAAGCGGCTGAAAGTTGAGGCTGTATGATAAATCCCTAAACTTATCTCTTTTTATTTTAATGAAACACTTTTCTCTCTTAAAAGTAGAACACACAAAAAAAAATCAGTTAATTGAGGCTTTGGATCTTAAGTTCCTATTAATCAAAGTTTTAATGAATATAGACGTAGAAGATAGATGGAGACTTTGACAGGATGCCTCTCTTGGTAACATAATGAAGGTTAATATGTGAAAAGTCCCTATAGTAGAGAACCTGTGGGAGACAGAACTCACAAGCTCCCCTGCATAATCAGAATTCTGTTTCTTTGTCTTTCACAAGATAATTTCAGTGATACGGAGTTGAACAACCCTAAGGAAAGGATTATCCAAGAGGAATGATATTTCCAATGGAGCATGCAGGCTTAGAAAAAATTTAGCACACTTCAAGCTTAATAGTGGTTAGGCCACATACTCAGAATTTCCTGGGTATACTTAAACTCTTCCAGTTTGTAAAATACGTGTTGTCATTTACCTTCAAAGTCAAGTTATAAAGAGTTTTATACACAAATAGAAAAAGCAGGTCCTGTTAATTAATTATTTTGTTATTAAATAACACAAGTGTCTTACTACATTTTAAATTAAATTTATTTAAGATTCTTGATACTTTGCAAACAAGAGCATGAAAGAAGCTCCAAACTTAACATCTATTGCTATTGTCAACTTAATTGATTATCTTAGGGAAGCAGGTTGTACAGAAATGACAAAATATGATTTAAAAGAAGTATGTTATCAAGATGTTAAATTAACTATGAAATAGTTGTAGAACTTCTAAATGTTCAGAGTCCTGTTAAATGTAAAAAGAGAGTGAATGCAATATGCTCAATATTTTTCATATTTTTCTTTGTCTTTGGAGGTCATCAAAATTATTACTAGTCCTAATTTTCTTCCTATTTGGTAGCATATCAGAGTAGCTGCCTTGTTGAATTTCTCTGATGCTAGATATTTATGACATGCTGGACTTTAAGTGCTTGAGGCTGTTTCTAGCACATTCTCTAATTATGTTTAAATAGGAGCCTGCTTTTATAGTAAATCTGAATTTTTAGAGCAGAGCAGTTAAAAATGCATTGATGCAAATCCAAGAAGAATAAGGTTAAACTTGAAGCCAGTTTAACCAAGTATAACTGTACAGCAGGGAAGCAATTAATTTTTCCATATTTTTCAGGGAGCATATTTCAGGACTTCCATATTTTTGGCCTCCCTTAAACACATTTTCTTTTAACATATATGCAATTCATCACTGGCCAGTACATTTCAAACAGACAACCTCAGCAATTTAAATACAGACTTATTGGGCTTTGTTGTTCTTGTTTAGTGATGTAAGACACACAATTTGACATTTGCCCTCATTCTGTCTACAACCAATACCAAAAACCAAAAATGTGATTCTCTATACTATTAATGTTTTTTCTGAACCCAAATTTATGTTGCAAAATAATTGACGGTGCACTCCTATCATAGAAATGGAATCAAAGAGAGAAAAGAGACAAAGACTTTAGTCTAAATTTTTTACCCAACTCATGGCATGCATTTAAGAAGATCACTTAAACTTTAAACCTTAGTATTCAGCTCAGTTCAGTTCAGTCGCTCAGTCATGTCCGACTTTTTGTGACTCCATGAATCTCAGCATGCTAGGCCTCCCTGTCCATAACCAACTCCCAGAGTTCACTCAAACTCATATCCATCTAGTCGGTGATGCCATCCAGCCATCTCATCCTCTGTCATCCCCTTCTCCTCCTGCCCCCAATCCCTCCCAGCATCAGAGTCTTTTCCAATGAGTCAACTCTTCACATGAGGTGGCGAATTTCACCTTGAGCATAAGTCCTTCCAATGAACACCAAAGACTAATCTCCTTTAGGATGATTTAGGTTGGATCTCCTTGCAGTCCAAGGGACTCTCAAGTCTTCTCCAACACCACAGTTCAAAAGCATCAATTCTTCACCGCTCAGCTTTCTTCACAGTCCAACTCTCACATCCATACATGACCACTGGAAAAACCATAACCTTGACTAGATGGAGCTTTGCTGACAAAGTAATATCTATGCTTTTTAATATGCTCTCTAGGTTGGTCATAACTTTCCTTCCAAGGAGTAAGCATCTTTTAATTTCATGGCATAAAATAAGAATTTAAGTTGAATTATTTTCCACCCAAATTGGCCAGCTGTTCTATGATGATGTTTATTTCATTACCACAACTTTCTATTTATTTTCTTTCATTGAAGTATAACTTTATACAAGAAAAGTGCCCAAATCTTCAGTGTACAATTTAAGGAATTTTTAAATATGCAAGGACCATTCAGATTGAAGTATAGATTTCCAGTCCCAGTGGGCTCCCTGGTTTCACTACTGAGTCCATATTTTTAATAATCTTTTAACTTCTGACACCATAGCTTAGTTTTGCCTGCTTTTGAACTGTATATAAATGGAATCATTCAATAGGCACTTTTTTTGTGTATCTGGCTTCTTTTGTTCAACAATATGTCTTTGTAAGTCATCTATATGCTGATGAGTAGTGATGACTTGTTCTTTTCCATTGTAGTCTTGTATCCCTCAGTGTGGCATGTTCATGTGCCTTACCAAGGCCACCTATATACTAGCCATCTCCTTCCTGTCCTGCTCAACCCAAATAAATACACTGACATGATGGATCAGTGTAGTTTGCTCTGGGTGTTTCTAGGAGGTCCAGATCTCTTCAGACTCTATTATAAAAGAGGACAGGAGAGTTAATAGCTCTGAAGTAAAACTGTAAATAAACATTATAGACTGTCCCAGAGGAGTGCAAACTATTCCTGATCCTCTATTGTAACTGAAGTTCAAAACATATTTAACAAATCAGTGGACACTTATCATGTTCCTAAAACCTAATTAATCTGCTAGCTACCACAGCAGTTCTGGTTGGGACCACCACTTGATTGAGCCTGTAATCATCTACTATCATTCTCTGGGACCCAACTGGTATCTGCAAAGATCAGACAAGCAACTTAAATGGAGATATAATAGGGACCACCACTATATGCTTTAGTTATTTAATGGTGACACTAATCTCTGCTACCCGTACTGTCAAGGATGCAGTATAGTTTTAGATGTACTGTTGTGCTTGGAGAGAAGGGACAAGTTCTAAAACTTCTCCCTTACCTTCTTCAGTAAGATAATTCTTACATAAAATTCAGAGATTCAGTGTGGGCATTATCCAAGTATAACACTTTCAGTTATGCATTCAGAAACTGGGAAACTGGCTAGGGGGTGACTCTATGGATCCCTTAGGTATACTATGTACCAGACTTAAGACTAGAGCCTCATGCATTGCTTGGCACCTTCAGCTTTCCCTTTAATAAAAGACTAAAGAGAGACTTTGAATCTTTAGACAAGAGACTTTGTGCCCACTCACCTTCAAATATATGGATATTTCCTTTGCTGTAGGGTACGATCACCAGAATACATGGTCATAATTCCCTTTGTAGAAGGTCCTATCATAGGGTCCTTCCTGTTACAGACTCAGCTGCTCATCAATGATGGGATTCTGGACTACAAAATTTTCTCATTTCCAGAAACCTAGATTGTGCCTTTTTTTAGGTGGTGAAGTTGAATTCCTGTTTCCTGATCTTGCATTCTTGTCTTTCTTCATTTATTCTTTCTCTCTCTCTCTCTCTATGTCAAACACCACCTTTATTAATAGTCTATTTTGTCACTAGCAATGGAATGACAGCTCTTCGATCCCTTGGGTCAAGCCCCCTTAGCTGTCCTTCTTATCTTGCTGATTGTTAATTTTGACCTCCTGACTTCTTGAGGTTAAGAGTCCATTTATTTCAAAGATATTAGAAACCCCAGATGTGTAACCACCTGCCCTGCAATCAGCTATAGTCATGGGGTCATAGATGATTGACAGAGTCTTTAGCTAATGCTAACGCGTCTGCCTCTAATACAGGAGACCTGGTTCGATCCCTGGGTCGGGAAGATCCCCTGGAGAAAGAAATGGCAACCCACTCCAATATTCTTGCCTGGAGAATCCCATGGACAGAGGACCCTGGTGGGCTACAGTCCATGGGGTCACAAAAAGTCGGACACGACTGAGTGACTTAACTAACTAACTAAACCAAAAACATGCCACACAAAATTGTAGGCTCTAGTTCCCAAGAATGGTGCATACTTAATAGGGGACAGTTACCACGGCAGCAATAGTCATTAACTATACTGAGCAGCAAGAGAATGTAGGGCTACATTAGTACACTGAAGCAGGGAGGAATATCTGTGTAACACAGGTGAATCCCTTGGTGTCTCCACACTCCCTTATCATGTTGTAACTTTGAACATACCCATATGACAAGATGGCATTAAGAACTGAATGTTTGTGCCACTCCCTGCAACTTCACATGTTGAAGCCTTGATCCTCAAGGTGATAGGAGATGAGGTCTTTGGGAGATAATCAAGTCATGAGGGTGGCACCCTCATGAATGGGATTAGTGCCTTTATAAGACAACACAGGAGAGGGATGATCTTTCTTTTTCTCTCCATGTGAGCACATAGCAAGAAGGCTATCATCTGTAAGCCAGGAAGATAATTCTCACCAGAACTTGACCATGTTTGTACCCTTCCAGTGTCCAGAACTGTGAAAAAATAAATGTTTGATTCCAGGGCACTCATCTGTACCTTGTTTTAGTAGTCCAAACAAAGATGGAAAGTTATAATTATCTAACATTAAGAATAGTCAGAAAAGAAGAGTTACAAAACCAAGTTAACCACCAAGACTGTGGAGGTGATAGCTGAAGGGAAAACATTTTGAATGGATATTGTAGGGTCGTAGGGGGAATTTATAAGCACCTGTTGTGCTCATGATATCAACTACAGCAGCAGATCTGCACTTGGTCCCAGTAACCTCCTTTAAGTTTCCTCTTAAAAGAAGCTCATGGAAACTTTGGAGGAGCTGGCCATGAAAACTTCCCCCTTGGATCTTTTTTAGCAACAGGAAGGGGATGGATTGTTATGAAATTTATTTTAGCTGCTGCACTCTGAAATCTATTACCAAGTTTTCATAAACAACATAATGTCCCATTGTGCTTAGGTGTTCAGTCATATCCAACTCTTTGCAACCCCACCACACTCTTCTGTCCATGAGGATTCTACAGGCAAGAATGCTGGAGTGGGTTGCCATGCCCTCCTCCAGGGGATCTTCCCAGCCTGGGGATTGAGCCCAGGTCTCTGGCATTGCAGGCAGATTCTCTGCCATCTGATCCACCAGGGAAGCCAATAATATCCCATTAGCTGCTTCCGACTATCAACTCAGCACTGCTCTCTTTCTGAGAGCCAACAAATTTTTCTGACTAACAGCTTAGGCTCAAGAGCACTGACAGCCTTACCAAACATTATTATTTTTTTTAAAATTAACCTCACTTCCTTCCTTTTTCCCTTTCTTAAGAGGCAGAACTGCATCAAGTTCAGAAGGTTTTTCCCCCCACCTCCAAATGGAGCACTCCTCATTTGTCCTCACAGGCTTTTCCTTTCATAAACCTCTTGTATATCTTACCTCATTTTAGAGGCAGCTACCTGGAAGACACAGACTAATTTATATGTGTTTTCAAACATATCCTCACTCATTATACATAATTTTCTGGAAGACTTCATATCCATCATTACATGTCTGTTAATCAGCTTTAATTTTTTGGATGTGTTTTCTGAGTTTTAAATATACAATTTTTGGTTATTCAATGGCAAAGTCACCTCCGACTGTTTGTACCCCCATGGACTGCAGCACACCAAACTTCCCTGTTCCTCGCCATCTCTCAGAGTTTGTCCAAGTTAATGTCCATTAAATCAATGGTTGATTAAATGGTTGGGTGCCATCCAACCATCTCATCCTCTGTTTCCCTCTTCTTCTTCTGCTTTCAATCTTTCCCAGAATCAAGGTCTTTTCTAATGAGTCAGTTCTTCTCATCAGGTGGCCAAAGTACTGGAGTTTCAGCTTTGGCATTGGTCCTTCAAATGAGCTTTCAGGGTTGAATTCCTTTAGGATTGACTGGTTTGATCTCCTTGCTGTCTAAGGGACTCTCAAGAGTCTTCTCCAGCACCAGAGTTCAAAGACATCACTCGTCAGCACTCAGACTTCTTTATGGTCCAACACTCACATACATATACAACTACTGGAAAACTCATATACTTAACTATACAGACTTTTATCATCAAAGTGATGTCTTTTTTTTTAATATACCACCTAGGTTTTTCATAGCTTTCTTCCCAACAAGCAATCATATTCTAATTTCATAGTTGCAGTCACTGTCCACAGTGAATTTGGAGCCCAAGAAAACAAAATCTGTCAATGCTTCCACTTTTTTAGCCTTCTATTTACCATGAAGTGATGAGACTAGATGCCATGATCTTATTTTTCTTTTTAATATTGAGTTTTAAGCTGGCTTTGTCACTCTCTTTCACCCTCATCAAGAGGCTCTTTAGTTCCTCTTTACTGTCTGCCATTACAGTGGTATCATCTGTATATCTGAGGCTGTTGACATTTCTCTGGGCAATCTTGACTACAATTTGTAACTCATAGAGCCTGAAAATTCACATGATATGCTCTGCATGTAAGTTAAATAAACAGAGTGACAATATACAGTGTTATCGTACTCCTTTCTCAATTTTGAACCAGTCAGTTGTTCTGTTTCTTCTTGACTCACACACAAGTTTCTCAGAACACAGATAAAATGGCCTGGTATTCTAGATATACAGTAATAAAGATCAGATCAGTTCCGTTACCAGGTCGTGTCCAAATCTTTGAGACACCATGAATAGCAGCAGGCCCAGGCCCCCATGTCCATCACAAACTCCTGGAGTTTACTCAAATTCTTGTCCATTGAGTCGGTGATGCCATCCAACCATCTCACCCTCACCCTCTGTCTTCCCCTTCTCCTCCTGCCCCCAATCCCTCCCAGCATCAGGGTCTTTTCCAATGAGTCAACTCTTCACATGAGGTGGCCAAAGTATTGGAGTTTCAGCTTTAGCATCACTCCTTCCAATGAATAGCCAGGATCGATCTCCTTCAGAATGGACTAGATGTATTTCTTGCAGTCCGAAGGACTCTCAAGAGTCTTCTCTAACAATACAGTTCAAAAACATTAATTCTTCGGTGCTCAGCTTTCTTCACAGTCCAACTCTCACATCCATACATGACCACTGGAAAAACCACAGCCTGGACTACACGGACCTTTGTTGGCAAAATAATGTGTCTGCTTTTTAATGCACTATCTAAGTTGGTCACAACTTTCCTTCCAAGGAGTAAGTGTCTTTTAATTTCATGGCTGCAATCACCATCTGCAGTGATTTTGGAGCCATTCAAAATAAAGTCTGACACTGTTTCCACTGTTTCCCCATCTATTTCCCATGAAGTGATGGGACCAGATGATCTTAGTTTTCCGTATCTTGAGTTTAAGCCAACTTTTTCACTCTCCTCTTTCACTTTCATCAAGAGGCTCTTTAGTTCTTCTTCATTTTTTGCCATAAGGGTGGTGTCATCTGAATATGTGAGGTTACTCATGTTCTCCTGGCAATCTTGATTCCAGCTTGTGTTTCATCCAGCCCAGCATTTCTCATGATGTACTCTGCAAATAAGTTAAATAAGCAGGGTGACAATATACAGCCTTGATGTACTCCTTTTCCTATTTGGAACCAGCCTGTTCCATGTCCAGTTCTAACTCTTGCTTCCTGACCTGCATACAGGTTTCTCAAGAGGCAGGTCAGGTGGTCTGGTATTCCCATCTCTTTCACAGTTTTCCACAGTTTATTGTGATCCACACAGTCATAGGCTTTGGCATAGTCAACAAAGCAGAAATAGATGTTTTTTCTGGAACTCTCTGGCTTTTTCCATGATCCAGTGCATGCTGGCAATTTGATCTCTGGTTCCTTTGTCTTTTCTAAAACTAACCTGAACATCTGGAAGTTCAAAGTTCACATATTGCTGAAGCCTGGCTTGGAGAATTTTGAGCATTATTTTACTAGTGTGTGAGATGAGTGTAATTGTGCGGTAGTTTGAGCATTCCTTGACATTGCCTTTCTTTGGAATTGGAATGAAAACTGACCTTTCCAGTCCTGTGGCCACTGCCGAGTTTTCAAAATTTTCTGGCATATTGAGTGCAGCACTTGCACAGCATCATCTTTCAGGATTTGAAATAGCTCAAATGGAACTCCATCACCTCCATTAGCTTTGTTTGTATTGATGCTTTCTAAGGCCCACTTAACTTCACATTCCAGGATGTCTGGCTCTAGGTGAGTGATCCCACCATCATGATTATCTTGGTTGTGAAGCTCTTTTTTGAATAGTTCTTCTGTGTATTCTTGCCACCTCTTCTTAATATCTTCTGCTTCTGTTAGGTCCATACCATTTTTGTCCTTTATCGAGCCCATCTTTGCATGAAATGTTCCCTTGGTATCTCCGATTTTCTTGAAGAAATCTCTACTACTACTACTACTACTAAGTCGCTTCAGTCGTGTCCGACTCTGTGCGACCCCATAGACAGCAGCCCACCAGGCTCCCCCGTCCCTGGGATTCTCCAGGCAAGAACACTGGAGTGGGTTGCCATTTCCTTCTCCAATGCATGAAAGTGAAAAGTGAAAGTGAAGTCGCTCAGTTGTGTTCGACTCCTAGTGACCCCATGGACTGCAGCCCACCAGGCTCTTCCACCCATGGGATTTTCCAGGCAAGAGTACTGGAGTGGG
>SJYX01013100.1:96552-127628 GCA_006410675.1 Oreotragus oreotragus | reverse complement strand
ATGTGACTGGTGATAGAAGCAAGATCCGATGCTGTAAAGAACAATATTGCATAGGAACCTGGAATGTCAGGTCCATGAATCAAGGCAAATTGGAAGTGGTCAAACAAGAGATGGCAAAAGTGAACATCAAGATTCTAGGAATCAGCGAACTAAAATGGACTGGAATGGGTGAATTTAACTCAGATGACCATTATATCTACTACTGCGGGCAGGAATCCCTCAGAATAAATGGAGTAGCCATCATGGTCAACAAAAGAGTCTGAAATGCAGTACTTGGATGCAATCTCAAAAATGACAGAATGAGCTCTGTTCGTTTCCAAGGCAAACCATTCAATATCACAGTAATCCAAGTCTATGTCCCAACCGGTAGCACTGAAGAAGCTGAAGGTGAACGCTTCTATGAAGACCTACAAGACCTTTTAGAACTAACACCCAAAACAGATGTCCTTTTCATTATAGGAGACTGGAATGCAAAAGTAGGAAGTCAAGAAATACCTAGATTAACAGGCAAATTTGGCCTTGGAATACAGAATGAAGCAGGACAAAGGCTAATAGAGTTTTGCCAAAAGAATGCGTTGGTCATAGCAAACACCCTCTTCCAGCAACACAAGAGAAGACTCTACACATGGACATCACTATAAAGATCAGATAGTAGATCCTAAATCAGCCTAAGAATAAAGGAGAATAGCAGACAGAGGTGGTATAAAACAAGAGATAAATAAGTTTTATCTTTTTAAACTGTTACAGGGTAGATGTGTGCCTGCTCAGTCGCTTCAGTGTGTCAGACTCTTTGTGACCCGATGGACTATAGCTTACCAGGCTCCTCTGTCCATGGGATTCTCTAGGCCAGAATACTGGAGTGGGTTGCCATGCCCTCTTCGAGAGGATATTCCTGACCCAGGATTCAAACCCAGTGTGCCGGCATCTCTTGCATTGAAGGCAGATTCTTTACCCTCTGAGGTACCTGGGAAGATCAAATTATTGGTAGGTAATTACAATTTTAACAAGTAATACTCTTTAAAAAAATTGTTTTTTGTTTAGTAGTGCAGCATTATCTAAGGCAAATAATTTTCTTCTCTTGAATGATAGATAAAAATGGCTTATTTTGTGAAATATGTACAGATTTTATTTAGTTTTTCAAAAATACATCATTACCTGCCTTTGAATATTTATATTTTTTTGTCCAGTGCTTGAGGTGATTTTGTATTTTTTTTTTCATTTTGTTATCACTTTGACTCAGATTCAATATTTTCAAAGCAATTGGTCTATTTTTGAGTTTTAGCCATTTAATCAAAGAACAAAATCAAGACTTCTTATCACAGAGTAAATATATATATATATGCAAACTTAAGATATACACACATATACTTAAGATCTGGTATTTTAGATAGATAGTAGATAATGAACACATACATGACACCTGCTTTGAACATATCGACAACAGAGACTATTGTAGAGAGGCTTTCAATATGCCTAAGGCCTCTAAACCTTTTTTGTTTCACTTCAAATTCAGTGCTACTTTGATTGTAGACTATTATTTATTGCCTAGGTTCAGCTATTTATTGAGTCTTTTCTAGATTAAATATATACTTTTTGATAAAGCTTTTAAGACTGAAAAATCAGTTTCCCAAATATCCAGGCTCCACTTTTTTCAGCACTGCACACAAAATTTTCTTGATTTATAATCTGGAGGCTGCTTACATCCTCTTGCTGCTTGTTCTATTCCTTTCCCAGAAAGAAATAAAAATTGGGGAAAGAAACTGAATGTTTAGCCTAGGTCTTGGAGCATTGGCCCTCAGGACAAAGGTTTTCTCTGCTCAGTCAGGTGGTAAATGCACCATAGCAAAATCTGTCCTTGAAAAGTCGGTCTTCGAAAGTCTAGTTGAACTGGTCATGACACATGTCTGTGTGTCTAATTCAGCATTGTGTTTTAGAGAATTGATTTGGCTACAGTGCTGAGACATGTCACCAAGTGAGGATGATCTGAACCAAAGAAGACATATTAAACTTGCCTGATTTCTGTATTTATCTATCCAGTGAATTTGGAAATAAGAGAGAAAATTGATAATTTTAAGCCAAGTCTAAATGTCTGATAGTATAGCAGCCATGTTGGAATATATAGGCAAAAAGAATAAAACAAATATAATAAGGCTAGAACTGTGAAAGGCAGAGGGAGCAGTGTAACAGATGGAACACTGAGTAGTTGGAACAAGGATGCCAGTTGCCTCGGTTCAAAGTTTGCCTTTTATGATAAAAGTCAATACTTCCTTTAACTACTATTAGGCATCTTTTAACCTTGTTAAAAGCAATTCTTACAACATAGCTAAATTTAAAGTATATTTGGACTTGCAAGACAAATTTATATTTATTCATTCACTCGCCCATTCATTCATTCTTTTAATAATTATTCCCCTTTACATATTTTAGTTTGCAATACTTGTCTCTTTTCACCAGAATGAAACTTAATTTCTGCTATATCCCAGTGCTTAGGACACTTTCTGCTATAAATAGGTATTTAATAAATATTGTTGTTTGTTTAGTCACATAATTGTGTCCAACTCTTCTGTGACTCCATGAACTTGTAGCCCTCCAGGCTCCTCCATACATGGGATTTCCCAGGCAAGAATACTGGAGTGGGTTGCCAGTTTCTTCTCCAGGGATCTTTCTCACCTAGGGATTAAATCCGTGTCTCCTGCAAGTCTCCTGCATTGCAGGCAGATTCTCTGCCACTGAGCCACTGGGGAAGCCTGCTTCCTAAATAATCTCTGGGTAAACAAGTAATATATTATTTAATTAAATTATCTGCTATTAATGAGGTATACAAAGAAAATATGAGGAATATACATGACAACCTAAATACAATTCAGGGTTATAGGAATGATATATTTCAGTTGTGAGTGAAAAGTATGAACATGGTACAATAAAAGGAACAGAGTTTTCTTCTTCTTAATTTGCTGCTCTGAAACTACTCGCATGTCATCCCTGTGGGTATCAGATGATTATGTATTTTAATGACTTTTTGAAATATATATAATTGCATGTGGAAGATATTTAAATTGTACAATTGATCAGTTTTGAAATATGTGTAAGCTTATGAAAATCATAACCATAATCAAGATAGCGAATATTCTCATCACCCTAAAAGGTTTTTGTGCCCTTTTCAAATCCCATTTCTTTCTCCTGCTCTGTCTGTAGGTGATGACTAACTTGTTTTTGATCATTCTAAACTAGCTATAATTGTTTTATATTTATTTATAAATATATGTAATTTTATATTGTTTATGACTGTTTTTGCTGTCTATATTTATTTAATTTTATTTAATACCCTAATTTTATATTAATGATTCATGTAGTACAAACTTTTTTTTGCTTGGGTTTTTTCTCTCAGCATAATAATTTTGAGACTCATAATCTTTGCTGTTGTGGATTAACATTTTTTAATTGCTGAAATATTCCATTGTAATAATATACTATAATTTGTGGACATTGAATAGAATATATATGATTGTGAACAGCTGGATCATTTTTAGTTTTGAGCTATTGCAAAAAGTTACTATAAACATTCTTGGAAGAGGGAATGGCAACCCACTCCAGATTCTTGCCTGGAAAATCTCACAGAGGAGCCTCGCAGACTACAGTCTATGCAAAGGGTCGGACACGACTGAGTGACTAACACATAAGTAAAGTTGCTACAATGTCCTTTTGTTTCTCTTGACTAAATTGCTAGGAGTCAGTTGCTTCAGTCAGACGATAGGATATGTCCACATTTTGAGAGACTGACCAATGTTTTCCAATATGATTGTACCATTGTACCTTCCCTTCACAGTGCAAGAGAGGTCCCTATGGCACTGGATCCTTAACAACACTTGATGTTTCCTTTTTTTTTTTTTTAAGTTTAGCTCTTTTGAAAAATGTATAGTAGCGTCTTACTGTGGTTTTAGTTAGCATTTCCTTGTTAACTAATTATTTTAACCATTTTTTTCACACTGTCATTTGTTATTTGTATTCTTTTATGAAGAGTCTGACGATCCCCTGGAAGAGGGAATGGCAACACACTTCAGTATTCTTGCCTGGAGAATCCCATGAACAGAGGAACTTAACAAGCTACAGTCAATAGGGTTGCAAAGAGTCTGACATGACTGAATTGACTTAGCACACATGCATGTGTGAAGTATCTGGTAAAATTGTTAAAAATCAAAAGAACAATAAATAGAGATTTAAGGGTGGTGGCCCCTGTGAAATATATAAAGAAAAATGTGATGAGAAAAGTGCATACTGCAGTTTTCTTAAGTATCATTAGTGCTTTTTTTGGTAAGTTTGATGACGGGGGAAATTTTTTAGTATTATTCATGATTAACAGTTTATTTAAAAGATGAAAGAAAATTGTTGCTAACCACCATCTGGGAAATTGCCATGGTTAACTTCCATATCTGATACCTAAATGATGTTTTGATAGATAGCTGATGAATTCATTAAATCTAAAAATAAACCTTCCAATTCTTAATATTAATTAATTTCTATGTAGTAAGGCTTTAATAAAAATTTTTTGAGTGTTTGTATGACACATGTATATGGATATTCATTCAAGGATCAATAATATTTATTACTGCAATATATTCTGAGAATATAGCACTATTTACATAGCTATAATTTTGTCTTGATAAGCAAAATAAAAATAACTGGAAATATAAAAGAGATGTCCTTTTTTCTCTTCAAGTTGAAGGACTGGATTCTTGAGCTTCTTATTATGATGTGTACTCATGTGCATAAATCTTTGAAATTGACCAATAGAAAAATATGAACTCATGTTATCCCATATTTTATGGAAATTAGATGTAGTAACTTGAATTCTTAACACAGGACAAATGCAGGATATTTTTTGAGGCACAAAGTTTTGCATATCTTAAACATTTGGATCCCGTGTGTTCTACTCTTGACAGCTATGATGCTGAAGTGAAATAAATGCTACA
Organism: Oreotragus oreotragus; assembly: GCA_006410675.1. Taxonomy (NCBI): domain Eukaryota; kingdom Metazoa; phylum Chordata; class Mammalia; order Artiodactyla; family Bovidae; genus Oreotragus; species Oreotragus oreotragus. The sequence goes on along the minus strand of SJYX01013100.1, from coordinate 122,658 downwards.
AACAAATTCCCTGGATTTCAGTTTGAAAAAAAGTCATGGTTATCGCAGAACCTCTGCATTTAATGAAATAAAATGACCCTGCCTATGAAGAGGGGGAAGACAATGGCACCCCACCCCAGTACTCTTGCCTGGAAAATCCAATGGATGGAGTAGCCTGGTGGGCTGCAGTCCATGGGGTCGCTAACAGTCGGACAGACTGAGCGACTTCACTTTCACTTTTCACTTTCATGCATTGGAGAAGGAAATGGCAACCCACTCCAGTATTCTTGCCTGGAGAATCCCAGGGATGGGGGAGCCTAGTGTGCTGCCGTCTATGGGGTCACACAGAGTCGGACATGACTGAAGTGACTTAGCAGCAGCAGCAGCAGCCTATGAAGGTCAACTAAAAAGTGACCCATGCTTTGAGTAAAAGGAAAAAGAATAGAAGAGTTAGGAAAGATTGAGGTAACTCAGCTGATCATGTTGGAAGGTACGAGGTCCTCTGAGTACTGTCCCAGTTCAGAACTCCATTCCCATAGGTCCAGGTTTACTGGGAACCCATATTTACTAGAATCCAGTAACTAGTGATTCCTGTTCTTGCCTCACTTGTTCCTGCTCTAAGTTCCCCGTATACATGCCTTAGGTGTCTCACGTCTGCAATTCTACCTGTAAAAGTGTCTTGTGATGCCTCATGTCTAAGTCAATAAATATTACATTAGGAATAATGAACAATTACACAAGACCTTCAGTTTCAAAGCCTACATTTTCAAGCATACGTTCTTCAAGAGAACTCAAAAATGCACTGACTGCCATGGTTCAATAAGAAACGTACACTGCTTAGGTATGCTGATTTGAATATCAGATATTTATAAATATCTTATTGTGTAACTCTTTTCTCTTTTGAGAGATTAATATAAAACATAGTGAATTGGGATGAAAAATTATATTTCCTCAGAGTGAGCAAAAGCATATAAATTGGGGACTTCCCTGGGGCTTCCCTGGTGCCTCAGATGGTAGAGCATCTGCCTACAATGCAGGAGAACCAGATTTGATCCCTGAGTTGGGAAGACCCCCTGGATAGAAGGGCATGGCAACCCACTCCAGTATTCTTGCCTGGAGAAATCAATGAAAAGAGGGGCCTGGCGGGCTACAGTCCATGGAGTCACAAAGAGTCAGACATGACTGAACACTAACACTGGTGCCCCAGTGGTTAAAACTCTGAGCTTCCAATGCAAGGGGCGCAGGTTTGATCCCTGGTCAGGGAACTAAGATTCTACATGCTGCATGGTGCCACATACAGAGAAAAATACATATGAATTTTATAATATTCATTGAGAACAGAAATTTATAATCAGCTAGTACAGCACCCATGCTCACCACATAAAGGAGAAAGCTGACACTGTGTGGTAGCTAGTGATGGATCAAAGATGTCAAAATCCTTAGGAGCAGAGCTAGAATTGGACCTACTAGAATTCTAACAGAGCTAGAGCTGTTAGCTGTTCTAACCAACATTTGCTGACATTCAGCATCTTATAGAACACTTTTGATTTCCAATGCAAAAAGAAGGAAACTGAGAGAGAAATAGGCAACAAGAATACAGAAATACCTCATATCACCTTTTGCTTTTTTTTCCTTTTAAAAATTGCTTCTAAAAATTGTTACTCTCTCTCATTTCTATTCACATAAAAATCAGTTTTCCTATCCAATATGTCTTAGTATAATAACTTACTGAAAAAATTCATACCCATGCAATTAGTTTTAATGTCCTAGGCAATTTTATTTTTAAAACTTAAGTGTTAAAAAAGGAAAGGCATTTATATTTCTGCCTATAGAGTAGATTAGAAAATAGTTTTGTACTTTGGAGAGTTAACAATATAAGTACAAATACAGAAACAATAGCTCAAAATTAGGTATTGTTTAACTGAAGCTTTGACAGCCCATTTTGTTAGTATTTTCATCTGTAATAAAACCTCTTTTTTGGTCATAAAACCTTTCTGAAGGGACAATTGGTGGTGGGAGGAAAGTATCTTAGAAATGTTACTCGACTTTCTATAGTTATCTCTTTAAAAAGTAGCACTGTGTCTCAAACAAGGGATTTTACAAATTAACATTTTTGACTGACTCTACTCTCACAGAACAACTTAAAGTTTGACAGTTTCATGAATTGTAATGACTGAAATAATTGCAAGTATCCCTCGTTTTGCAAATTTTACTTCATGCATTTCACTTTTGCAAAAGACCTACATTAGCACCTCTGTTTTCGGGTGTTCTTGCCTGGAGAACCCCAGGGATGGGGGAGCCTGATGGGCTGCCATCTATAGGGTCGCACAGAGTCAGACACTACTGAAGTGACTTAGCAGTTGCTAACCAAAAAATCTGAAGAAAATATTCACTTTTATGAAAAGAAAAAGAAAAAAGGTAAAAAGCTAAAGTAGCATTCAGTGTTTGTTTGGCAGTGAGCAATCACAAAGGCAGTGTACATCTCAAGCCATGAGAGTGGCACCATCAAGTTCCTTCCCCTGGAACTACACTCTGAGTCTTGGCATCCAGTCACCACAGCTTTGAACTGTGTCTGTGAGCATCTGTGCTTCATCTCGATTAATTTTGTGACACTGTTAGCAAGATGTGTTCTAGATATAATTGCTTTTTTCCTTTACTCCATTGTGGCTTAGGAAAGGTTTCAAAGGAACATTCTTCTTCAGAGAGTGGGGGATAGTTATATTTGATTTAACTATAGTATTTTTAACAAAAAAGACAAAAACTTACTGTAGCAATGTATGGGGATGAAAAATAAATGTTTTCAGCATTCATTGTTAAAATACTTATAAGTATTTTATTCAATATAGAGTTTCTCAGTTCTTCAGTGTGGAATTCTCAATGTTCTCACTGTATCCTGGGAAGCCTAGTAAAAATATTGTACAGTATACTGAAATTCATATGCTATCTCTATGTTTTAGTACTATAACAATATATATTTATTTTTCATATTCAGGTATTATCTAATATCTTTTCTCAGATAAATAATTTCTCTTTTTCTACCTCTTTCTCAAATTTATTAAAGAAATTAATTTTATCTTTTTACTCTTCTGAATGTAAACTTGGACTTGACATTATTGCTCTATTTACCAAATTTATATATTTAATTTCTGCCTTCCCACTTAAGCAATCAATTGTCTTACATCTATAAAANCTAATATCTTTTCTCAGATAAATAATTTCTCTTTTTCTACCTCTTTCTCAAATTTATTAAAGAAATTAATTTTATCTTTTTACTCTTCTGAATGTAAACTTGGACTTGACATTATTGCTCTATTTACCAAATTTATATATTTAATTTCTGCCTTCCCACTTAAGCAATCAATTGTCTTACATCTATAAAATATCTTACTGTCATTTTATGTTCTGGGTGAATATATTCATTCTGATACCTGGTAGAATCTAAATAGCTGTTGAGTTCCAACATAGCAAATGTGACAAACTTTTCTAACTCTATTTTACAGACTGCTTTCTATAGGTAAAACATAATCTTGCTCTGTTATTTTTTCTCATGTAAAATATATGTCTCAGACCTGGTTGCCACTGGCAAGGTAAGCCATAGACAAAGACTGATTTTGTAGGAGTTTCAAAGACAGAAGTTGGAGAGTGGGGACAGTAAAACAGATACAAGGAAAAGTCTATAAGTATACTCTCCATTTAGTCAAACAGTAGGCAACTGAGACTCAATCTTGCTGACCTTTTGAGGAACTGTCTAGAGTAAGAATAACAATGATTCATAGAAGCAAAAAGAGAGGGAAAAGTGCATTATTTGGCCACTAACATCAATTGTTCAAGCATTGCTGCACAGTCCCTAGAACTACCAAGACATATGAGATTGAAACCTGGACAGGCTATGGCATCTGTCAAAGGAATTTGGGGAAAGATGTATGAAGTTGTGATTCAAGCTGCTGTCAGTTACAACTGTGACAAGCTGCTTGCTAAACAAAGCAAGAAATAATGTAAAAGGTGTGCTGAAATGATGTGAGGTGGGACATAGCGGTGTCTGAATCCAGAGGTGTAAATAATCCTTGTTGCTGTTTAATGTGTCCTTAAAACATAGTATGGTCCAGAAGATAAAATCTTGATCTAATTCATGTTTTTCTTTGCTGATAATATTCATTACATAGGAATTGTTGAACTGTTATTGTTTACTCACTAAGTTGTATCTGACTCTTTTGTGACTGCATGGATTGTAGCCAGCTAGGCTCCTCTGACCTTGACATTTCCCAGGCAAGAATACTGGATAGGTTGTCATTTCCTTCTCCACGGGGTCTTCTCAACCCAGGGATCAAACCCACATCTCCTGCATCGGCAGGAGGATTCTTTAACAATGACCCACCAGGGAAGCCCTGGTTGAATACTCTCATTCATTTATTCACTGATTCACTTATAATAAAATTATTTAACATGTATAATATAGAAGTAATTGAATACTCACTTGCTTTATCTTACATCAGGCTTCCCTCATAGTTCAGTTGGTAAAGAATCCACCTGCAGTGCAGGAGATCTAGGCTGGGAAGATCCCCTGGAGAAGGGAAAGGCTACTCACTCCAGTATTCTGGCCTGGAGAATTCCATGGACTGTATAGTTCAAGGGGTCCCAAAGAGTCAGATGCAACTTTCACTTTTCACCTTACATTGCATGTTACCAATTTTTGTTTTTATTTATGAACAATTAGATCTTTGTTGTCCATTCTGTGTTTCAGCTGGGATGTTTAAAAATAAATGCCCCCCCCCAAAAAAAAGCCAATATGGACTCCATTTCTGTGAAAATGGAGTTGAAATCCTTATTTTATTCTTCCCTCTCAGTTTAATTCTATTCAGTCACTCAGTGGTGTCCGACACTTTGCAACCCCATGAACTACAGCATGCCAGGCCTTCCCATCCATCACCAACTCCCTGAGTTTTCCCATTAAGTACCACTAATAATCATAGAAATTAAATCTTATGCTAATAGTAGATAAAACAAACATGAAAACTCTGAAAGAGGAAGAGAAGAAGGCAAGTGGCTAGAGATTTCAAGACCCAAGGAATGCTTTAATTGTAAGGACCAAAGGTACCATGTAGATCTAAAAGAGATCCCTGATTTTACTTTCTTTCTCTGTTGATGTGTCTTTCTCAGCAGGTCTCACATAAATCCAATATTATTTTTCTATTACCTCTGACATTCTCTCATTCTTCAATAAATTAGGTTTACTTAAAAGCTTCTGGAAGGAGAAACAATGAAAGGCTACCTAGGATCAGATTAGACTTTATAGTTCTTAACTTCCCTTGTGCATGTTGCCTTAAGTTGATCAGGAGCAACTGGTTTCTAGTAAAGGGGTTTATCTCTGTGATTAAATTTGCTGTGATCAAAAAAATCAGGAATGTTTTGCCTAAGTAACCCTCAATCCCATTAAAATAGCCTTCAGGGCCAGGATTAAACTAGTCCTAGAGCATACTCTATTTAAAACAAATAGCTTGCTTAATCAAATAATAGCTCCCCTAAAGAGCTCACTCAGTGAATGAACCTTTTCCTCTTAGGATTCTCTTTACTGCACCCAGATGTAATTTCTTTGCCAACTGCCTCTGGCAATTTTTTTTTTTTTTTGTCTTTTGTCTTAATGTACAGATTATAAATTTCTATATTCATTCACCATAGTCTTCAGTGATTCCTCACTGAGCAGTTTTCTGTTGAGTAATATTTTACCCTATGGAAATCAACTATTTTTCCTACTTGACCTAATGCACCTAAGCAATCATAAAATAAATTATATTGTGGTATATTCAGGTTCAGTCAACAGCAGCAATTTATCAAGTATCTCCTATTTCTTAATTGATTTTTAATTGACTATTAATCAAGGCATTTACCTTTGGTTAGTAGATACTTCAATAAGCATGCTAGCAGAGCACATTTATCAAACAGAATATTTGCCCCACAGCACTTTTTGCCCACATAGGTGGTTAAGCCACATCAAACCACTTAGAAGAATCTCTATCACTTCAGATTCAGACATTAGAAGATCCATCCTGGAGTCATTTTTTGGTTCCTTTACTATTATTTTCTTTGTTTTTGACCACAACTTCCTCACAGTTGGATGAACGTCACTATTCACAATTAACTTATCCTTCTAGAGTTTGTTTCCCAATCAATGAAATAGTAACAATCCTCTATATTTTACAATGTTGTTAAGAAGATTCATTATGCCCCAAATAGTAGTGCATCATTCTAAGTAAATGTTTAGAGAATATATGGATCTCTTCTCCCTGACTCTTATTTGTCTATCTACTCATACTCTCCTTTCACCTCCCTGCCTCTCTCTCTCTAAGTTCTTTTCTCTCTGCTTCCCTAAAAAGTATCATTTTGCTTCCTGCTACTTCTGGATTTTTTTACTTTTGTATTTTTAGCCAAATTTGCAAGGAACAATGACACAAGAAAATAGGCTGTTTGTGATGATGAAGGTGAGGTGAAGGTGAAGTCGCTCAGTCGTGTCCGACTCTTTGCGACCCTGTGGACTGTAGCCTACCAGGCTTCTGCATCCATGGGATTCTCCAGGCAAGAATACTGGAGTGGGTTACCATTTCCTTCTCCAGGGGATCTTCCCAACCCAGGGATCAAAGCCGGGTCTACTCACATTGGAGGCAGAGCTTTAACCTCTGAGCCACCAGGGAAGCCCTTGTGATGATGTAACATATATAAATAGTTAGGCAAATCGTCTCAAATCTTGGTTTTGCTCTATGTTATGACAAAGAAAGAATCAAATTCATTCTAGTTGTGGCTAATTTTTGTTGTTGCTGTTGTAATTGTTGTGGTTGTGCGTGCTGACTTGTTTCACTCATGTCTGACTCTTTGCAATCCTATGGACTATATAGTTGGCCAGGCTCCTCTGTCCATGGGATTCTCAGGCAAGAATATTAAGTGGGTTGCATATAGGGTCATCGTTATCATCTTTCTAAATCCTGTATATATGCGTTAATATACTGTATTGGTGTTTTTCTTTCTGACTTACTTCACTCTGCTCTAGTTTCATCCACCTCCTTAGAACTGATTCAAATGTGTTCTTTTTAATAGATGAATAATACGGATGCGGTGGGGAAGGAGGTGAGATGGGGGTTCGGGATGGAGGACATATTTACATCCACGGTTGATTCATCTTAATATATGACAAAAAAAAAACCCACACTTCAATATATAAATCAATTAGCCACCAGTTAAAATAAATGAATAAATTAAAAAAAAATACTAAGTGTGTTGCCATGCCCTTCTCCAGGGGATCGTCCTAATCCAGGGATCAAACCCCTGTCTTTAATGTCTCCTGCTTTGGCAGGTGGTTCTTTACCATATCTTGACCCAGGAAGCCCACTTTTTGTGGTTATGAGTCTTGATGATAATTTTTTTGCTTGTGTTTTTAGTTAAGGGATCATCTTGGTAACATTCTCTTCAGAAACATTACTTCTATTTGGTTGACATTTTACCACAATGAAAAAATTACTCATAAGTGTTATTTTTAACCATTATTATTATTGTCATTGGAAATAATAATTTAATGGATTTCTTAAATTAATTATTTCATAATATAATCCAGTCATTATATCAACATTACATATACTGCTGTATTTAATCCCTCAAAAATTTAAAGAAAGCAGATGCTAAGACTAAAGACGTTTGAGTGCTGAAGAACTGATGCTTTTGTACTGTGGTTGGAGAAGATTCTTGAGAGCCGCTTGGACTCTGAGAAGATCCAACCAGTCCATCCTAAAAGAAATCAGTCCTGAATATTCACTGGAGGGACTGATGCTGAAGCTGAAACTCCCATACTTTGGCCACCTGATGTGAAGAACTGACTCATTTGAAAAGACCCTGATTCTGGGAAAGATTGAAGGTGGGAGGAGAAGGGGTCGACAGAGGATGAGATGGTTGGATGGCATCACCAACTCGATGGACATGAGTTTGAGCAAGTTCCAGGCATTGGTGATGGACAGGTAAACCTGGCATGCTGTAGTCCATGGGGTCACAAAGAGTTGGACACAATTGAGTGACTGAACTTACTGAAAAGAATATAGTTAATGAATGACACATCCAGAATTGCAACCCATCCTCAACCAATTGCTATCCTCAACCAATTTTTTAAAAGGATCATATGGTATTTAATAAAGGATATTGTCACTTATCACCTTTGTCTCCTTTATCTTAACTTTTTGTCTTGCCTTTTGTCGGTAAGTCTTGTCTGAATTTTTTGTGACCCTGCAGACTGTAGCCTACCAGGCTCATCTGTCCATGGGATTTTCCAGGCAAGAATACTGGAGTGGGTAGCCATTTTCTTCTCCAGGGACTCTTCTTGACCCAGGAATGAAATCCACATCTCCTGAATTGGCAGGCAGATTCTTTACCTCTGGGCCATCATAACTATTTCACTTCAAATTTCTTTTATCCACTTTCCATAAATATTCCGGGGAAGGCAATGGCACCCCACCCCAGTACTCTTGCCTGGAAAATCCAATGGATGGAGTAACCTGGTGGGCTGCAGTCCATGGGGTCGCTAACAGTCGGACAGACTGAGCGACTTCACTTTCACTTTTCTCTTCCATGCATTGGAGAAGGAAATGGCAACCCACTCCAGTATTCTTGCCTGGAGAATCCCAGGGATGGGGTAGCCTGGTGGGCTGCCGTCTATGGGGTCACACAGAGTTGGACACGACTGAAGTGACTTAGCAGCAGCAGCAGCAGCAGCATAAATATTCAAAGTGAAACATTTAAAATAAAAATTTTATTGTGACTTTTCTCTTTTTCCCTCCTAAAGTCCATCTATGGTCCCATATTGTTTTGGTGTAAAGTCCAGTTTTCCAAATTAGTGTTGGATCTCTCCTTAAAATGTTCTCTATTTACCATCTATATGTGCCAAGTCAAACTATACACACTTCTTTCTGCAAGTCATAATTCCTCAAGCTGGTTGACATCTGTACATGTTGCCCTCTGTCTGGATTTCTCCTCTAGCTCCCATTCCCTAATACCTACTCATCTCTCAAGACTAAGTCTATGTATTATCCACTCAAAGGATTTGTCTTTGATATACCCAGGCTAAGTGAGATGTACATAACTGGTTGCTCTCAGAACATCTGGAGTAAATTTCTACTTTAAGGTGAATTCTACTTTTGATGAATGTGCCTGTTATATATAGTATGATATGATCTGCTTAAAGGCAGGATTGTGTTTTATTCTCTTAGCACAATGCCTGCCCCCGAGTTTACAAAACAATCAGTTGATTAGAATTAAATGAAATTAAATGTCTATTGGAAAAATACACTGCCAAATCAGAGCTGTCAATTACTTTACTTGTTCTCTGATATTTCTCTGTAAGACTGGAGCCACTTTGACTCTGTAAATGTGTAGGAAAACTCCATCTCTACCAGTGGCTAAGACACTGATGCTCCTGACTCAAGGGTGTCAAGGATGAAAAGGGTAATGAAATAAATAATATCCATCTGCAAGTTTTCAGACACAATCAGCCATGATCTTCAACATCAAGAAGACCAGAGGCATCAAAAAAATTCTTATTCCATGTGAATTAGTCAGAAAGCAAAAACTAATGATTAAAAGGTGCAGTGTCTAAAAGGGGCTTCCCTGGTAGATCAGCTGGTAAAGAATCTGCCTTCAGTGTAGGAGACTCTGGTTGGATTCCTGGGTCAGGAAGATCTGCTGGATAAGGGAACGGCTACACACTCCAATATTCTGACCTGGAGAATTTCATGGACTGTATAGTCCATGGGGTCATAAAGAATCTGACAAAACGAGTGGCTTTAACTTTCATTGAAGAAGATGCTGGTTTAACCTTTTTGTGGTATATTCTTCAAATTTGATTGTTTCTAGTTTGACACACCCTCATTCTCTATGTATCAAGAATGCAACCCTAAAAGCAACTACCAAATATATGATTGTCATATTTTTTACACATGGTTAAATTAGTTTTCATTCTTACCAAGCAAAAACATCTTGAGGCTATATTAACTAAAATTTCCACTCAATCCCCAACCTTTCAGCTGAAGTAAAATGCAGTTGTCAGTAGATATGGATGGGTGTTAGATGTAATTACATACAAGTCTACTATAGCAGAAGAATGCCAGATTTTCCCTTGCCTAATAATTCTCATTATTCTGTTTTGGATCCTGTCCAAATCTCTGAGGATAATTTTGAGAAGGAAAGTCCAAAATGGACACCACAGTTCTAGTCATCACATTTTTAATAGGAAGATGATTTCTCTAACTGAAGTTTACTCTCTTTTCTGCCCCTACAGCTTTAACCTGTTTGAGAGGAATGGTGAAGGAGATATTTATAACATCCCTCTTTCTGAGCTTCTGCATTCAGCTTTTCCGTTATAGAATAGATGGCAAGTATACTGCACTTGATGCAACTACCAGTGAGCCCTGTTTAATTCAACCTATCAGTTTGCAATAATTAATGCAAGAGTAAGAAGGATTGGAAAGTTTGCAGACCAGCATTTCTGAAGCCTGAAATTCCTTAGTCAGTAAATGCATGTCTCAAATTGGTATATCAGGTTATCAAAGAAGTTTTAAAAACCTGAGGCCTGAGAGTAAGCAGTATCTACACATTTCAATATATATCCTTGCATGCTAATATATTCATAGAATTTTGTTCACCAGTTGCTACAGATAATGTTCTCTAGACAGGCAATTATTATTACTGTTTTCTTAGAACCGTAGTAGACGATTTGCTTAGTTTTGACATAAGTTGGATTATTTGGATTCCACAATCATACATTTCATATGCAGTACTGTATCTTCTTAAAACAAACTCAGTAAAGACAGATTTAATGCAGATTTGCAAGTAGCAGTCTGTCAGCATTCTTAAATATTTTATTATCAGAACTAACAATAATAATTTTCCAAGTCCCAAGTTTATGCTGTTAGCTGAGCTGAAATCACATTTTAAAATGATCCATACCTTTTTAGGTCAACATCTAAATGAAAAGGAAGAGAAAAGGCAAAGACATGGGAATTTAGACTACAAAATTTCCCATTCCAAGATTATATACTTTAACATTTCCTATGACATGATAGACACAAGACTGATCTAATTGGTTTTAGGAAAATATTTATAGGACACTGAGGTCTGGAACACAAAGACTTTCAAAATGTCTACTGTCAGTGCTCCTAGAGAGAGTATTTCCACACTGAAATTAGGTATTGCTGTTTAAAACAATGGTTGGGAATAGAATGAACTAAGGTGAATTGGGGAGAAAAAATGTAATTATCTAATTGCAGTTTTAGTTGAATTTCATGCATAATATGCTGACCACTGGAATCAAGTTAAAAATCGAAGACAGAGTCTCTTGTTTCACAGCTTCTTCAAGGTCCTGTTCTCCAGTGGTTACCAATCTCAATCCTCAAAAAAGCTACTAATGCTGGAGAGGGATTCCAACAAGGCCAGATATCTTAGCTGTTGAGGAAGCTGAAAATACACAAAAAAGACTGAAACACTATGGAAAAGACAGAATATTGAAAAAGAACATTAATTTTTAACTAACTGACACTTCTCATTTTCCCAACTCTTTGTCTGAACAATGATTGCTTTTTCAAAACATTTTGCAATGTTGATTTTACATTTAAAATATAAAGATAATGTATATTTTTCTCTTTGGGGATTGATCAAAATTGTTTTTTGTTAATGATATCAACACATAAGTTTATTTAAGCTTTCTAATTCTATCACTGATGAGATGTTCACTTAAAAAAATGTTATTAAGTCAGGAAAACTCCATCAAAAAGAGAACTTTTGAATTAACTAGAAACATTATAGAACTGAATTACTCACTTACTATTTTACAAGTCCAATGATAAGAAATTTTCCAGAGCTTTTGCCTCTGAACATGTCCAAACTTGCTGTTTCTCCACTAGCCATACTTCTGGAGAAGGAAATGGCAATCCACTCCAGTACTCTTGCCTAGGAAATCCCACAGACAGGGAAGCCTGGCGGGCTGCTGTCTATGCAGTCGCACAGAGTCAGACACAACTGAAGCGACTTAGCAGCAGCAGCAGCCATACTTCTGGCTACTATTATAATCACACCTCAGATCATGAATTTTTGAATCCTAATATAAGTGAATTGGCACAAGTGAAAGTTGATCAGTCGTGTCCGACTTTTTGCAACCCCATGTACTATACAGTCCATGGAATTCTCCAGGCCAAAATACTGGAGTGGGTAACATTTCCCTTCTCCAAGGGTTCTTCCAACCCAGGGATGGAACCCAGGTCTCCTAATTGGCACAGTGTGTGGTATAGATGTTCTTAGGTCCCATTCCTATACTATTAATAAGATGGCTAGCTAACAATACCTACATGAACCACATAAATATAACCCATTAAATTAAAATTAAATATATTTCCAACTCAACATCACTTACATTAATCAAAAACGACAATTTCAATCTGACCACAGAAAATAAAGGGAACTTGGAGTAGAAGGAGGCAGTATTCTTAACTGACTTCAGCTAAAATATTGCATTGTGAAGAACTTGCAAATAAACAAAACCAAGTCATTGCTAAGGTCCTTTCAAGGTTTTGGAAACGGTCCATTTAAGTGGAGCCCTGAAACCTGTGCTTATTTAATTTCACAGTGAATCCATTTTTCTTGCTATACTTGATTTAAGAACTACATGGTAGGATTAAAAGAGAGGGAGAGAAAGAGAGAGAAATAGGAATGAGTTAGTGTAACTGATGAAAAATGGGAAAATGAAAAGAGATAGGATAAACATCAAGATTTGGTACAGTACAAAGAGCTCTCAGCTAAGGATAATAATCATAGCCATAATGATAACAATACCTAAAAGTTTTGTGACAATTGCTATGCGCTTTTTTTTGTTAGTGTGTTTTCTTTTTTTTTTCCAATTTTATTTTATTTTACTTTACAGTACTCTACTGGTTTTGGCATACATTGACATGANTAATCATAGCCATAATGATAACAATACCTAAAAGTTTTGTGACAATTGCTATGCGCTTTTTTTTGTTAGTGTGTTTTCTTTTTTTTTTCCAATTTTATTTTATTTTACTTTACAGTACTCTACTGGTTTTGGCATACATTGACATGAATCCACCACGGGTGTACAGGAACTCCCAAACATGAATCCCCCCTCCCTCCTTCCACCCCCCATCATCCCTCCAGATCATCCCCATACATGGTGTGTTTTCTATCTCAGAGAAAAGACCCTACAATTGCTAGCTATAACTATAATTAACATATTATGGACTATAATTAACATATATTAGCTTAATATAACATATTATGGACTCAGTCTGTTATCTTATAAGCATCAAACCCCTGCTTTGTAATTGAAAGTACTTTTTACAGAATCTGAACTCTTGGAGTGAACACCACTCCATCCGCATTTTAACTCATATTGAGATTTTAGACTTGATTCTTAGACGCCACGGAACTCATATAGAGTCCATCTGTGCATTACAGGGCAATAATTATATGTAACAGCAAAGTGTGTAGAAAACTTTCCAAGAAACCAAATATAGGTGATTGTAACCAAGCAAGATTTCAATTCAAATGTAGGTAGTGTTTATTTAGTACCTATTAATGTGCTACACCTCTCCATAAGTCCTTTCACAAATACTAGCTTTACACAACAACAGACAACAATTAACTCTCCATTCATAAGTACTAAGTTTATAGAAACCTAACATTAATGCCAAATGGAATAATACTTCCAGGAGAGTTAGAATATTTTGTAAATCTTCAGCAACTTATCCTCATCAGTATAAATTTAAAATCAGAATGCTGAATGCTCTGAGAAACTAGAAAGTCATATATAGAATTTCATTCAATCCTTATAATCTACTGTAAAGATTGGCAAACTTTGTGTAAAGGGTCAAATCATAATTTTTTTAAAGCTTTGCTGCTAGATAGACTATATTACAATTACTCTACTCATAGATGAGTAAAGAAATAGCCTGGCCATATTCCAATAAAAGTTTATTTTAAAAAATCAGAGGACAGAAGGGATTTGCCTCATGAACTATAGTTTGCTGATTCCTGTATAGTATATAGTATCTGATCATTTAAATGTGACTTTTATTTTATTTTTTAAATATAACACATATTTTATTTATTAATTTTTTATGGCTCTTAAGTTTTATTTTTTTTAATCTAATTTTCTTTTTTTTTTTAATTTTACTTTATTTTACTTTACAATACTGTATTGGTTTTGTCATATATCAACATGAATCCACCATGGGTGTACATGTGTTCCCAATCCTGAACCCCCCTCTCACCTCCCTTCCCATACCATCTCTCTGGGTCATCCCAGTGTACCAGCCCCAAGCATCATGTATCTTGCATCGAACCTAGACTGGCAATTCATTTCTTACATGATATTATAAATGTTTCAATGCCATTCTCCCAAATCATCCCACCCTCTCTCTCTCCCACAGAGTCCAAAAGTCTGTTCTGTACATCTGTGTCTTTTTTGCTGTCTCACATACAAGGTTATCATTACCATCTTTCTAAACATGACTTTTAATAACAGCAGATAATACCTATATTTTATGGGTAATTTAAGTGTTTTTTTAAGGGCTATTTTTACTGTTATGATATTTGCTAGGCAGAAACTCAAGATCTTAATACTAGCATAAGTCACAACTCCAATACCTATGGATTATTTAGATTGTTTGCTGCTGCTGCTGCTACTGCTGCTGCTAAGTCACTTCAGTCGTGTCTGACTCTGTGTGACCCCATAGACGGCAGCCCACCAGGCTCCCCCATCCCTGGGATTCTCCAGGCAAGAATATTGGAGTGGGTTGCCATTTCCTTCTCCAATGCATGAAAGTGAAAAGTGAAAGTGAAGTCACTCAGTCGTGTCCAACCGTTAGTGACCCCATGGACTGCAGCCCACCAGGCTACTCTGTCCATTGGATTTTCCAGGCAAGAGTACTGGGGTGGGGTGCCATTGGCTTCCCCGTAGATTGTTTGAAGATTTAATTTCTCCAAAAATATTCTGTTGAAGCAAATTGACCCTTAGAAGAGATTAAATAGTATAATAAACCATCAAAATACTTAATGATTATATTCATAAAGCACTAGTCTAAGCAATCTGCCTTTCTTTAAAGATAGTTTAAATGGTATGTCCTCAATTTTTTTTTTCTTCTGTGGGAAATTGCCATGTTTAAAAGGTTGTTTGTTTGAACTAACAAACATGGCTCAGGATAAAGAGGCTTTGGTATTTAGTTAATGCTTTGCATAAATTCAACTGGGTAAAGTGTGCACCCCTGTCTAGTGTTTTGTTTCTCTGTTTTCTGTTTGTTTTGTTTTATTTTTGTTGTTGTTATTCAATAATGGGATTAGAGTGAGGATATGGCTGTATGTGATCAGTTTAATAAATAGTGAGGTAATGGTAAAGTTTGTGACTTTTTCTATCATTATAAATAAAATTTATATTGCAATTTACATATGCAAATTACATATCCTCCTAATGTCTATATTTATTAAAAAGTCTATAGAAACTGAAATATTCTGGAAAACAAAATAAAATGAAAAATTGAAAAAAAATATTTAAATACTACAGAGGGAAAAAAAAATGTTCTCCATGGTTTGTTTCTATGCCTGGAACCACTAGAACTGGATTAAAGCAAAGATTATAATCACTATAATAATTAAAATATTATTCTATTAATACAGCTTTTATAGTGCAGATGCTTACTTGAGAGCTGACTGTTCCTCAAATGCTAAAGAGCAGACAAGGGTAAAACCCAAAGCCCCTTTATCTGTATCAGTGGTGATCTTTTTACAGTTAAAGGCTGTTTACTGGCAATTGGATCCACAAGAAATTGCTACATAGCTCTTAGTTTTTAGCATGTGGTTTTAACCATAAAACAAAGGATTTCCATTCAAGCATATTTTTGACAATTTCTTAGAAAATTAATGCTGGGATAAAGAATTACTCCTGAGAGTAATATAATTACTCTCCAAGGGTGTATTAGTCAAGACTGCAAATGCTGAAGTGTCTTACAGTCTTCTCACCTTTGAGGAAAACAGTTTAAAATATCTACATGGAGCAATTTATCTGGTAAATGGTTAGTGTATGCCTTTTGCAAACATAATTGAGGACTAGATTTGTGGGAAAGGCTAGCAAATTTATTTCTTTTGGATTAATTCAACATGCTAAGTACAATTTCTATATTCATAGAAACACTTATGGGTAATCTATGGTGTAACATGTTGCTTGGCAAGTCCATATAGCTGTTTTTGTTGTGGTTGTTGTTGTTGTTGTTGTCTCTGTTATAACAGAAACATAAAGGCAGACAGTGGAATCTACAGTAAGTTGAAAGTGCAAGCTTCTAGTGGAAAACATTAGTGGCTGGTATCTTGCTTATAAAATTTGTGAGTATTTCCAGAAATCCCCTTTTCACACTACACTCTCACTAAGTAGGATTTTTATTGGATTGTATTGTTTTTCTTGTTGTTACCCTTGAACTGTTAACAATATCACCTCCCAAAATATAATATTTGGAAAAAAGTACCTTCTAGAAATGACATTTCCAAAGTGTTGGTATGTTAGTTTTTGGTTCAGATTTTGTTTTCTTTTTAAAGCAGAGCATCCAAATTATTCCACAAAATATAATCACAGGAGATACAGTAGAAACTTAATAGCAAAATCATTTCTCATCTACCAGAAGGATTTTCTCCTTTCCTAGGTGTTCAGATATGTGTACTCTGAGTCAAGATGGTTACGTTCTCAGCACATCAGAAAGGAAGGACTGGAATATGGAAGGAAAAATGCCCCTAATGTTTACATGTGATGTACATGTGGTGTAATCATTTAAAAAAAAAAAAAAAAAAAACAGCAACAACAACAAANTATGTGTACTCTGAGTCAAGATGGTTACGTTCTCAGCACATCAGAAAGGAAGGACTGGAATATGGAAGGAAAAATGCCCCTAATGTTTACATGTGATGTACATGTGGTGTAATCATTAAAAAAAAAAAAAAACAAAACAGCAACAACAACAAAACCCTTAATACTTCAATTAACTTCATTATGTTGTACT
The DNA here is from genome assembly GCA_006410675.1 of Oreotragus oreotragus. Lineage (NCBI taxonomy): Eukaryota > Metazoa > Chordata > Mammalia > Artiodactyla > Bovidae > Oreotragus > Oreotragus oreotragus. The sequence goes on along the minus strand of SJYX01013100.1, from coordinate 105,598 downwards.
GGTTTAATTTTGAAACCTAAAAGCTATGATTCACCTTAGAACACTTTCCACATTATAGCTTTATAATTTACAGAGATTGTAAAGTACATAAAGTCTTTCAGACTCACCTAGAATTGCTAATAAGCAAGCCCAAAATTCCCCAAAGTTTAACACTTTGAAACAGAATGAATGGCCTCAGGCTATTGAGAATTTGGAGGGGAAAATGTATGTATTACATCCCCTGCTCCTGACAGATCAATTTAGAATGCCAATGATCACAACTCCCTAGAACCACTACACTATCACAAATACTGCACTATCACTGAACCATCACAAACAAACTTTAATATATTTGAGTAGTTGTAAGACACATCATTTAAAGTAATTATTGTGAGATGTCAAAACTTCCTTCAACTGCTTGTAAAAAACAAGGCAGTATATTTTCAGTAACCTTTATATTTTAATTTTTCACTAACTAATTTAATGCAAAATTTTCAGCCAGAGCCACTAAATTNGCCAATGATCACAACTCCCTAGAACCACTACACTATCACAAATACTGCACTATCACTGAACCATCACAAACAAACTTTAATATATTTGAGTAGTTGTAAGACACATCATTTAAAGTAATTATTGTGAGATGTCAAAACTTCCTTCAACTGCTTGTAAAAAACAAGGCAGTATATTTTCAGTAACCTTTATATTTTAATTTTTCACTAACTAATTTAATGCAAAATTTTCAGCCAGAGCCACTAAATTAATCATAATAAAGATCTTCAGACTGGATGTGGTCTAGATCAAAAGGAGTCAACTTCCTTAGCAAGTCACAGACACCAACTTTAGCCACTTAACACACAGCAGTACCAAAATTAATGCCATTATAAATATTTAAATTTAGCTTATTGATGAATTTGCTGAATACCTAAAGTTGATAAAACTTATTGGGAATAGTAAGAAAAAATAATATAATTTGAGTAAGATGCTAAAAGAAGTCTCCTATAGCAACACTTAGACTTCATAATTTTACAGGTTTTGCAGTACGTTTAGGATGAATAAATTTAAAGTGTATAGGGAATAGGGGACAAGGATAGATTGATGCAATAGAAGGAAATGCAAACAAAGATGTTATAAAGAATATTTATGAAGGTTTTTTCAAAGAATGCATTGCAATGTAATGCTTCATAGATGCAATTCCAAATGTAAAACTAACAACAAAAATGTATACAAGTGAATAACATTAAGTAGCAGGTCATACTGAATTCCCATTAAACACTGAAATTAATGTTTCCTAACCATGTCCAAGTTTGCAAAGCTTTTGATCTGTCTTTACTGTATTAATGTCCAAACACAAAGTAAAAAGATAACAACAACAAAAGGATGAAGAACAACCTCAAGATTATTTTTTTTAGAGCAATGGCATTTTTGTGTGTGCATCCTAATGTGGTGATTTTAATTCAGATTGCACTTATAAACAATTATTATATAAACAATTATTATTGTACTTATAAACAATAATAATATATTATTATAATTTAAATAATAAACAGTTATGTCAGTGATCCTACAATGCATGGAATAGGGCTATTAGAAAGTGTTATAATATTAAATTACTGTTAAAGTATTTTCTTACTTTGTCTATTACTACATTATTCATTTCAGTTGCTCAGTCATGTCCGACTCTTTGCGACCCCATGGACTGCAACATGCCAGGCCTCCCTGTCCATCACTAAATCCCAGAGTTTACTCAAACTCATGTCCATTGAGTCAGTGATACCATCCAGCCGTCTCATCCTCTGGTGTCCCCTTCTCCTGCCTTCAATCTTTCTCAGCATTAGTCCTTCCAATGAATATTCAGGACTGATTTCCTTTAGAATAGACTGGTTGGATCTCCTTGCAGTCCAAGGGACTCTCAAGAGTCTTCTCCAACACCACAGTTCAAAAGCATCAATTCTTTGGTGCTCAGCCTTCTTCGCAGTCCAACTCTCACATCCATACATGACTACTGGAAAAACCTAGCTTTGTCTAGATGGACCTTTGGTGGCAAAGTAATGTCTCTGCTTTTTAATACGCTGTCTAGGTTGGTCATAACTTTCCTTCCAAGGAACAAGTATCTTTTAATTTCATGCCTGCAGTCACATCTGCCGTGATTTTGGAGCCCCCCAAAATAAAGTCTACCACTGTTCCCCCATCTATTTGCCATGAAGTGATGGGACCGGATGCCATGATCTTTGTTTTCTGAATGTTGAGCTTTAAGCCAACTTTTTCACTCTTCTCTTTCACTTTCATCAAGAGGCTCTTTATTTCTTCTTCACTTTCTGCCATAAGGGTGGTGTCATCTGCATATCTAAGGTTATTGATATTTCAATTATTACATTATTGTTATGTATTAATGAAAGTATATGATTCTTTAATTAATGAAACCTGCAAGTAGTAAGAACTCATTTGGGGGTTTGATTTTATTATAAAGTAAGAACTCATTTGGGGGTTTGATTTTATTATAAATATGTAAGCAATAAACAAGATTGTCTAGAGTTTTAATTTCTCTCACCTACTGAAGAAAGTTCTTAAATGAGCAGAAACTGTGAAAAGGCAGATAAATCAATAGAAGCAGAGTATCTTGATAATCAGCAGTAGTCAAAATGAGCATATGGGTCAATCCAGGATTTTTTAAAAGAAGTTCCCTTTAATCAAGCCAAAATCATACTTTTGATTTTTTATGAATCTTCTCTTTAAAATATTTTAATTTATTTCTAAATTGAGAATTTACAACACAGATAACCATATTAAATTTCTAATTAAAATCCCAGTATGTTATTTGTATAACCATGACCTAAATTTCAGTGTACTCTTTAAATTTTTAATGGAAAATATACTCTTGGTGTCTGTCTCAGAATAGTTTCTGATTTCACTTAATATCAACTTAGAACATTTCTGAAAAAAACAAACACCATTCACAGAGTTTATTCTTCATAAAGCTGAAATTCAAAACCAAGTACTATAGATTCAGAGGGATATTTAGATGGAACAATGAAGTATTTGTCAGCTCTAACCCCTGATTCTAATGTATCTGAAATGTGCAAAATTAAAGATATTTTGCTTCTGCTCCAGAGAGAGCTGTGTGTTTACCAGAACCAATGTGTTTTCATTGGAGTTTAGAAGGAACACACTGAGCCACAGCAAAGGTATATACTACGTAATGATAAAAAAGAAAAGTGAGAGTGCTGATTACATTTCAAGATTCCATGGGTACCTTAGTCTATCCAGGTTGGTATAAAAATGTCATAAACTGGGTGGCTCACAAACTATAAATACTTATTTCTCATAGTTTTGAAGCCTGAAAAGCTCAAGATCATGGCACTGACAGATCTGTATCTGGTGAGAGACAAACAGTGCCTTCTTTCTGTGTTCTCACATGGTAGAGGGTCTGGGGGAGCTCCGGGGTCTCTCTGGTTAGGGCATTAATCTTATTTACAGAGGCTTTACCATCATGATCTAATCACTTCTCAAAGACCACACCTCCTAGTATTATCACCTTGGGTGTAAGGTTTCAACATATGAAATACAACACAGATATGCCTCCAGAGCAATGGCACACTGGAATAGTTTAACAGGGAGATGGAGGGTGAGGATTAAGTCCTTGAAGTTATAATGAAAACAATTATGGAATTATGAGATCAGCATAAGCATTGGAGCCCAGAGCTATGACACTGAAAAACCTCCTGCCTTAATTTAGGAGCTACTTGGCAGAAGGCCTGCATTTGGCTTTATATGGTAGTTCAGTTACCTTGAAGGAAAACTAAATAAAGATAAAAAGATAACTATATATAATAAATAAATGACAGGTTTAGAAGCTAAATGAGCAAAATAACGAAAACATTCATTACCGGCTGGACCTAAACTTGTATTTTTTTTTTCCTTCATGAAATGGAATGCGTGTTTTGCAAATAACTTATTTCTCTATATAATTATTTTTAAATACTTATGGGTTTTGGAATCAATTTATGTTACTTTGGCTGCACTGCTCATACTCATTTTTATGTTGAGTCTGAAAGTTTTCCATCTTGCATGGAGCACACAGCAAGAGAAGATCTATGGGCTGGACCAGTTTCCAAAATCATTAACTCTTTCACTAAGTCATTGTAAGTTATCAGTTTCCATGAAGCTCAAATTATCTTCTGCTGTTCGTTACATCATATAGAACCTATAGCAAGGCTCAGAATCACAGAAGATAGCATTATTCTTTAAAAAAAATAGCTCTTGTTGCTTCCTTGATGGTCCAGTGGTTAAGACTCTGTACCGCCAATGCAGGGGACTCAGATTTGATCCCTGGTGCAGAAACTAAGATCCCACAGGCTGTGCAGTGCAGCCAAAAGATAAATAAAGAAAATAAAACAACTATGAAAATATAGGAAGGATTTATAAATCTGAATCTTAAAAACTAATTTAAATAATAGCTTCTGATTAACTAGTAGACCCTGATAGAAAGGAAACAATGGACTGTGGATGCTAAGCAACCATCACTGGTTGTTATTTCTTTCTGGGACTCATCAATTACCTATAAGCAACAAGATTCTATCTTCAAGTGAGAGTATATGTGAGGAATGAGCCTGCTGCTGCTGCTGCTGCTGCTGCGTCACTTCAGTCGTGTCCGACTCTGTGTGACCCCAAAGACGGCATCCCACCAGGCTCCCCCATCCCTGGGATTCTCCAGGCAAGAATACTGGAGTGGGTTGCCATTTCCTTCTCCAATGCATGAAAGAGAAAAGTGAAAGTGAAGTCACTCAGTCTGTCCGACTGTTAGCGACCCCATGGACTGCAGCCCACCAGGCTACTCCGTCCATTGGATTTTCCAGGCAAGAGTACTGGGGTAGGGTGCCATTGCCTTCCCCGGAATGAGCCTGAGTAGGTACTAAAGTCATACATGTATTTCACCATCATGGGGCTCATCCTATCATCTGACCTACTCTTGCCATAGTGTTGATTTTCCTTCAATCCACTTTCATAATCTCATAGATAGCTCTGTTTAACAATGTGAATATAGAGAGAAAAGTGGTGCAAATATACTTAATAAATACACATGCAGCACAAACAGGAGCCTATTATATAGCTGGCTTCCCTGGCAGCACAGTGGTAATGAATCTACCCATCAATGTGGGAGATGCAAGAGAGGTGAGTTCAGTTCCTGTGTTGGGAAGATCCCCTGGAGTAGGAAATGCCAACTCATTCCAGGAGTCTTGCTTGGAAAATTCCAAGGATAGAGGAGCCTGGTGGGATACAGTCCATGAGGTCTCAAAGAGCCAGACACAACTAAGCAAGTGTTACGTGAGAGCATTCAGAGGTATCATAGAAAGAAAATGTGCTCAGTTACCCAGAAAATAGAAATGTTAAAACTTCTCATGAGCCAAATGTCAAGAAGTGCATCTTGTATTTTACTTTTCTAGGAAGAAAATTGACATGTTAGAAGCTATAGCAATTCATGGAAAGAGGTAAACTTTATGAAAATAATCAAGAGTTTTGAAGGAACAAGAATGAATTATTGATAGTAAGAAACTTGGTGGAAGATGGATTAGAGGGTCATTTCTGAGTGGGTTCAGAATGTGAGAATATGTGGTTTGCAAATGCTCATCATTATGACTCTAACCACTGTAGAAACTTACTAAGTGTAACAGCCTGAACTGCTTTGGAGATGGGAGTCAGCAAATACAGTGTTTTCCCAATGAAATTAATATCAAAAAGAACTATGATGGGTGAGAAAGAGAGGTAGGCTCTGATAGTTTCAATAATAGCTTTCTCTTTAGCAAGACTAGACTGACTCTCCTGTTACTGAAGTATAAAACTGATACTAACTATCTTGCGTAGCAAACAACTTCACTCTCCAGTATGATTCCAAAACTGTATAATGGAAGTGACAGCAATTCCCACCAAATAGGCTATCAGATCAGTGCCTGACACATGGTATAAGCATTACCTATTATGCTCATCATGCATAGAGGTTCATATGCATTATAATCAGGCCTCTTCAGACACAGAAGAGTAGTAATTTATCCCTGATGGAATAACTACTTAAGTTCATTTTACCTGACATGCTAATAGATGACCAAAGCACAGCTTCAATAGCCACATATACTTTGGGAATACAGATTTTTATTATAAGGGGTATTAAAAGATCTCTCAACTAACTGAAGTGATGGCTGGAGGAAAAGAAAATGTGAAAGGGGGAATGTGAAAGAGGAGGGATGCTATAATGCAAACTTCGGTGGATTGATTTGTTGTAGAATGAGGCAGGTAGTCTCTAACTGATTTCCACCTTTTTCCTTTCTTACCCAATATCATGTGTAAAAACTATTGGTAGAATTCACCTTTAATATATTTGATTATATGTTGCCAAAATAAATGAAGTGTTCCTGCACATTGATGTCAATATTGATGGAAACCTTATGTGTTTCCCACTAGAGAAAAGTAAGTCCAGGCCCCATTACCTCAGAGTTAGTTAAGCCAGAGCGTATTTTGGGTAATATAAGAGGAAGAAAGTTGTATATAAATATTTAGAGTTTAAAATAGTGAAGTGCAGCATTAACTTCTATTTAGTTTTGTTTTCTAAATTGCCTTTCTACTTTTAAGAATTCCAAATATGTGAATTTGGGAAAAAAAAAAGAAGTCTATGCCTTTCACTCTCAAAGCTAAAGGGAGCCAGTACTCACTCTCTTCAGCTGCTGGGAGTTGATGCATTGGACTATGGCATTGTCTCAGTCAAGCAGAGGTTCCCAACTGGTCTGGATTAAGTGCTATTGACAGCAAGTCTTGTAATATTTCATGGAGATGATGTCCAGCATGCATGTCGGTGTCCTCTGAATGATGAATCACCTAATGGCATACACCCAATGAAAGAATTCTCTTTAGACTGTTTCTATCGTACAAAATGGGTAGATTTTTGGATGCCTGGTTTGGAGGCAGGAGGTAGATGCCCCTTACTGCTGCTGCTACTGCTAAGTCACTTCAGTCTTGTCTGACTCTGTGCGACCCCAGAGACGGCAGCCCACCAGGTTCCCCATTCCTGAGATTCTCCAGGCAAGAACACTGGAGTGGGTTGCCATTTCCTTCTCCAGTGCATGAAAGTGGAAAGTGAAAGTGAAGTCGCTCAGTCTATTGGAGATTCATTCCCTGTGGAATGAAACTCCAAGACATGAATGAAAGTGAAAAGTTGCTCAATCATGTCTGACTCTTTGCGATCCCATGAACTATGCAGTTATATAGTCCATGGAATTCTTTCCCTTCTCCAGGGGATCTTTCCCACCAAGGGATCCAACCCAGGTCTCCTGCACAGCATGCGGATTCTTTACCAGCTGAGCCACAAGGGAATCACAGGGGAAGATACGAATAGAAGACAATTAAGGGAGGAGGTTGGGACCTGCCCAGACCGCACAATTCTTTTCTAGAAGTCAGGAGACCTCCCTGACCAAATATACACAGAAAAAAGCTCCTTGGAAGTCAAAAGAGAGTTATATCAAGGGTATTCCCTACCCATATGCCTTTTCAGTAAAATCCATCTTGGCTAAGAGAAGGAAGCTCACACATGGGAGGATCCTGGATATATCAAATATGGACTTTGAACCAGGCAAACTGAAACAATTACCCAAAGGAAACCCAGAAGAAATGCTCCATAAAAGAGATTGAAACTGCGATGAGGAAGCAATTCTGTAACTCTCTCTCCCTGAGTCCGCCCATGTGTTTATAGACATGTACTATACTCCTTTTCCTTTTAATAAATAAAAAAGAAAAAAGCACACAAGATAAAAAAAATAAAAAAGCACATTTTATTTACTTGCTTTACTGCTTTCTGTCTTTGTGGAAATTCTTTTCTGCAAACCTGAAGGGCCTGGGCCCTGGTCACTGACCACTGATCAAGCAGCTAGGATCTGGTGTTTTCACCATGGCCACCCGACCCCAATCTCTGTCCAAGAACCCAAGCCCCACTCCTAGCTGTTGCAGGAAGAAGCCATCTGAGATCAATTTCACTTGGTTTCTTTCCATATTCCCACCCTGTTGTTTAAGTTTTTTCTGCTGACCCTTAGATTACTTAAAATCAATGTATTGTTTACTTTCTACATAAGTAAATCAAAGTTAATTTCGCTTATTACTGATTCTCATCAATAAACATACGATGTGGAATATACTCTATGAAGAATCTGGGACCTGACATCCAGCAGCATATCATTGGTGCTATTAATGGTTGTTATCCTATTGTTTTTATTTTCTATTGACACAATGGATACAGTAGATAGGTCTGCTAATGACACTATAGTCAGTTAAGATAACACTAGTGAAAGTGAAAACTAGCAACTCAAACAAAAACAAAAGCTCGAAAAATAAACAATATATAATATTTTATTTTAACTCATGCATAATCTAAAATAGATACTTTTGATCTATAGTTCTACCCTAATTAGTGAGTTTTTCCCAAATTCTTTCATTATACCTCTGCCTACTACAACACATCATAATAAAGATGCTGAGCTTGTCTATATAAGTTGATGACATGATAGGGAGTATGGGAAAATCCCAATTGGGCAGTTTTCATGGGTCAAGTCTGGAAGTGATGCCTGTCACTTCTGTTAGCTGGACATCAGTGACACAACCTCACAATGATGCAAGCAACACTGGAAAATGCTCACTATCTATTTGCCTCAGTTCAGTTCAGTGGCTCAGTCATGTCCGACTCTTTGTGACCCCAGGAATCACAGCATGCCAAGCCTCCCTGTCCATCACCAACTCCCGGAGTTCACTCAGACTCGCGTCCATAGAGTCAGTGATGCCATCCAGCCATCTCATCCTTGGTCGTCCCCTTCTCTTCTTGCCCCCAATCCCTCCCAGCATTAAAGTCTTTTCCAATGAGTCAACTCTTCACATGAGGTGGCCAAAGTACTGGAGTTTCAGCTTTAGCATCAGTCCTTCCAAAGAAATCCCAGGGCTGATCTCCTTCAGAATGGACTGGTTGGATCTCCTTGCAGTCCAAGGGACTCTCAAGAGTATTCTCCAACACCACGGTTCAAAAGTATCAATTCTT